>SKCR01049165.1:0-39755 GCA_019454045.1 Zanthoxylum bungeanum
TATTCTACGAATCTAGTTTATTAGGCAAAGTGCCTATAACACATTTACTTGGTAAAAGTGCAAATGTCAACGATATGTTAGCCCTAGTTCATAGAGAAGCAAGTGGACCCATGTCTAGCTAGGCTAGAGGTGGATATGAATATTTCGTGACCTTTACGGATGTGGCATCGCGTTATGGTTATATGTTTCTTTTGAAGAACATAAATCGGAAACTTTTAAAGTTTTCGACACGAAGTAGATAAACAGATCGGCTAAAGTATTAAACCGTCACGGTAAGACCGTAATGGAAAATACTTAAGCAATAAGTTTCTAATATACTTGAAAGAGTAAAGTATTCTTTCAAATAGGACTCCTCCCGGAACACGTCATCCTGACGGTGTGTCCGAACCGACTAACCGAATTTTGTTGGACATGATAAGGTTAATCATTAGTCGCTCTGAGCTACTATTTCCTTCAACGGATAAGCATTAACAGTGCAGAACTTATTTAGAATAAGGTTCCATAAAATCTGTTTGACAGACTTCATATTAGATATGAACGGGATAGAAACCGGGTTTCTCATTCCTGATAATTTGGGAATGCTAGGCATATGTTTGGATGATACCAAACTAAATCCCAAATTGGATAAGTACCAATTGTAGGTTATCCTAGGGATACCAAAGTATAGTACTTATACAACTCACATGAGAACAATATGATTGTTGCTCACCATGCGTTTTCCTAAGAGGAATACCTATATGCAGTGGTAAGTGGGAGGATAGTAAAACTCGATGAAAATCGGAGTAATACTGTTCAAGGCACTAATTCCTTAATGGAACACAAATAGTTCATCAAGGATGAAACTATACCATTAATCTTCGAATACACAAGAACCACGTATGTCGGAGAGAGTGGGAAAATAACTTGGGGTATGGGTTTCTGATCTCACCTCGTAAAGATGTCAATCTTTTGAGGTATACCAACTGACTACGTATGAGGAAGTGATACAAGGTATGGACTCCCTATTATGGCAAAGTGCCATGATATCCGAAATGGATTCCATGTAAATCAACAAGTTTGGATACTAGTTGATGTACCGCAAGGCATTGTGCCTATTGGTACTTATAAGTCTTCAAGGAAGACATACATGGATGGCAACATACCAATGTATAAAGCTAGGCTTTTAGCTAAAAGGTATCGTTATATACATTGTGTTGATTTCGATTCAACCTTTTACCTGTTGCCATGGTAAATCCATTTAGATAATGCTTGCTAATGCTGCATGTTTCATTTATGAAATATGTCAGCTGAACGGGAAAATCGCTTTCCTGAAAAGGAAGCCTTTTGGAGGATGTTTACAACATCCTGTCGGTTTTGTCGTACCATAACTAGCGAACAAGGTTTTCAGGTTATTCGATCTATGTTTGGATTAAAGCAAGCATAGAATTCTTGGAATTATCGTTTTGATGTAATCATAATAGTTTATGATTTAATTCAAAAAACAAAATGATTCTTATATATATATGAGGGTTAGTGGGAGCGCACTGACAGTGGATGTCCTATAAAATAATGATAATATGTCATTTCTTGGAAATGATATCCCCATAAAACTATCGGTGAAAGCTTGGCTTTCGAGAAAATTCTCTATAGAATTCTTGTGAGAAACAACTTTTATTCTAGGAATAAAGATCTACAGGATAGATCTAAAAGTTGTTGAAACTCTCCTAGAAATCGTACATTGAAAAATGTACGTGACCTGGTGTCTCATACGATTTGAGCATATGAAGTCAAAATCGGGCCAATCCAAGTGATAGTCACTAGATTGATGTTAAGAACATCCGTTAGTATCTTAGAGAACTAAGAATGCTGTCTTAGTCTATGGAGATGGAGAACTTGAAGTGTCTGGGATCACTGTAGCAAGTTTCCCAACCGATTAAACGACTATAAGTCACAAACGGTACTATATAGTTTGAATAACGGTACAGTGAGCTGGAAATCTTCCAAGCAAGAAACTGTTACCGAATAAACAACAAATGCGGGTTATTGCTGCAGCTGGGGCAGCAATAGAAGCCTTCTGGGTCGATATAAAATCTAATCAGATTAGATATAGTTCTGTTAGCACCTGAGCTAGGCGTCAGCACAGGCTAAAGAATTAACGGTCTCATCAACGATCCAGATACATACTTTGATATTCATCTGATTCGTTCGGATCATACATCGTGGCGATTTGATGATCGAATAAATCGCATCAAATGATAATCATGCAAATCCGCTGACGAAAGCCTTTCCTCAGCAATTTGAGCCAACCGTACATAGTTCGGGTGTAAGACACTCGAGTGACTGGCTATAGGCCAAGTGGGAGATTGTTGGACAATTATGACCCATAGCGTCACTATTTTTACAGATCATGGTGTTGTTGTACAAATTAACTATGTTACAAAGGAGATTGCACTCTTATCATTTGTGATTAGATCACCAAGATGTATAAATGATAGGAGGTCCCTATGATTTTTTCCTGGATTGAGAATGATATGAGACAATATCAATCCACGAAGGATAAATCATTAAATATCCCCAGTCAGAGTATATCGAGATTGGACATCGATAAATACGTAAAAGACTAGTATTACACTTGTGCGCGTTGTGAGGGCACAAACGGCATAGTTCTCATATATTTGGGTATAGGATACTCATGCAAGTGTAATAGGAGGCTGTTTTTTACCGATGGTACGGGAAACAGCTTCACTTTAGATAGACCCCCTCGGAATTCCATTGGTAGTATGACTATGTGTCTATGGAAGTCCGAAATCAGGGTAGGTGTATTTGGTCTTAACTTGAGACTTGCACCGCTAATACTTGCGACAATCAATAAACTTTGGTTTTGGTCGTCCAGGGCTTTAACCGGTTTCTTTGTACGCCTCTCTGGGTATATCGAGAATCGTAGTGTGTTGGGTGTGATGTCAAGACGAATTGTCACTCCAGTCATATGGAGATGATGATCGCGTAGGGATACAGAACTGGTTATCTAAAAAGGTTGCAACCGTCGGGATAATATGACTTGGTCATGATTGTCCGATATTAAAGAGACTAGTTGCTCGTCATCTGATATATGCTTCGTACGGGGCAGACACTGTACCAGCCCCAGGCCTTGCATGTGATCATCCAATATTGGATTGAAATACACAATACTACGTATACTACGCCTGATATAGATCATTTATTCCTGTAAGGATATTTCTGGAGAATTAGGTAGGCATGGGGCTTGCTAGAAGCCAACCTTGTCTTGTAAATCGGTATAGACGTAGTACTTGGTACTTACGTGTTCGGATAGTCCGACGACCGAATTTACTGCCAACATATCCGGGGATCTCATGTGTCATTTCCCGAAGATTCACCAATGACGTATGACTCGCACTTTTATTAATCTGGGATTAATTAATCATGAGAGAGAAAATTAATCTGGGATTAATTGCGGAGATATTTTATCTAGGATAAAATATCATTTAAAGAGAGATAACGATTAATTTGGAATTAATCGATAAAATTATATATTCGATATATTACGAAATTGGATTTCGACGCGGAATTAAAATTAGATTTTAATTCGGGCGAACGAATTAATTTGGAATTAATTCGTTAGCGATGTGAATAGTGACGTCGCTAGGCGTAATCATTTAATTGCGTCGCAACAGAAAATTTGTTAATTTGGAATTAGTGAACCCGAGCCCGAGATTATTTGCGAGCTCATTCGCATTTCGAATTCGAGTGCGACACGCAAGTCAAATCAAGCGTCAAATCATTAGTCGCATCAAGCGTCAAATCATTAGTCACTTCAAGCGTCAAATCACTTGTCACTTTGAGTGATGTGACTTGACAACTTGATTGACTTGATGTAAGTTGATGTTTGAGTGTTTGACACTCAAGTGTGATGGTTGATGTGAGTTGTTGGATTAATAAAAGCTATTTACCTTTATTTGATTTTGGTATTTGACTTTTAATAAGTATTGTATTAGATACACAATTGAAACAACAACCCACATATCTCTCTCTTTTCATTTTACTTCTTCTCTCTCTCGCCCAACAATGGCATTTCTTCACTGGTTCTGTTTTTCCTTGAGCCAAGGAGAAAATGGGAAGCAAAAGTCACGATTTTGTGGCAAACGCGGGAGTGATATCACACTACGAAGTCATGCGAAGGTGATAGGGAAGTCCACCCATGAGCCGGGAATCATTTGATGAAGCTTGGAGCTTGGATTCTTGAAGATTGAAGCCGAATGGGGACTGCTTGTGCAGCTCACTGCCGAATGCAGTAAAGAGGAGGCAGAAAATTTTGTTGCCTCGCGCGTCGCTCAACCGATCGATGTGAGTATTCTGAAACTCCATCGTTGTATTTGCACTTATTTTCAATGCTTGAAATGATATTGGGATGCTTAGTTTTTACCAACACCATGTTAACAATTGCTTATTGCCCTCCTTGCCTTTCTCTTCTCAACTATCTGATGGTTCTTTCAATTTTTTGGGTCAAGCGTTCGGAGTTCAAAGCTTCCGGTTCGTCTCATGTAGTGTCTAAGAACCTGAAACACAAGAAAAAAAAAGAATAAGTAAAAAGAAATTAGATACAAGTAAGGTATCTAACCTCAAAACTAATAGTGAGAGATAAATAAGTCCCCGACAACGGTGCCAAAAACTTGACCGGCGTAATCACACGCGTATAACGCAAGCGCATGTATCGGTCAAGTAGTATAAAAAGTATCGATCCCACGAGGACTTAATACCTAGCTATTAATTTTATGAGGCCACATGATTACTAGTATCTAACAGATTGATTGATTGACTAGGTGGTGACTTTAAACTTAAAAACAAGTAAATAAAATTGCGCAAAAATAGGTTGAGAAAAATTCAAATTTATAAAACTATCCAGGGTTGTGAATTCTTCCAATATCTTTTAAAAGATGAGTGGTTATTTCACGTTTGTGCAATATATTGGTTATTAACCTGGAACACACGAAAAATATGTAAAAGCCTTTTCCGATGGTCAGATACAAATACCTAGTGTAACCCAATTAATCATGTTCCTATGTCAACCAAGTTACCTGAATTCATTAAGATTAAGTTCCAATTATGGTTACCCCCCCCGCCCGGCAGGTATATTCCTATCATGTAAGGAAATCTATTAAAGGGTTATCTATCCTCAAGGAAGTGTTGGCAATTCTAAGGGTCCCAAGGATCACAAATCAAGCATGAACATGTTGTGAATACATTCGAGAAGTCGCGGAATACTTACATCGATCGTTTGAGCGACGCGGAGGCAACAAAAACTTTTTTCTTCTTCTCTTCACTGCTCGGCAGTTAGCAGTCCAAGCTCACTGGTTTGGCCATTTTGAATCAACTTCCAAGCTCCAAGCTTCGTCGTGGTGATTCCCGACTCATGGGTGGACTTTCCTATCACCTTCGCATTGATCCCGGAGTGAGCTAGCACTCTCGATTTTGCCATAAAATCACACTTTGCTTCCTTCTAGCTCACGATTTTGAGCTGAAAAACAGAAGAGAAAAATCCCTCTTTGGGCGTGAGAGTTGGAGAATAAAAATGAAGGAGAGAGAGATAAAATATTTGGTAAATCATTTTCCAAAACATATACCAAATATTTGCTTTAAAAAATTCAAACAATTACAGATAAAATATCTCCGCAATTAATCCCAGATTAATTTTCTTCTCATCTAATTATTCCCAGATTAATTCTCTTTCTCTCTTCTTATTAATCCCAGATTAATTAAAGTACGAGTCATACGTCATCGGTGAATCTTTGGGAAGCAACCCATGAGATCCTCGGATATGTTGGCAGTAAATTCGGTCGTCGGACTATCCGAACACGTAAGTACCTCGTACTACGTTTATACTGATTTACAAGACAAGGTTGGCCTCTAGCAAAGCGCCATGCCTACCCAATTCTCCGGAAATATCCTTACAGGAATAAAGGATCTGTATCAGGCGTAGTATACGTAGTATTGCGTATTTCTGTCCAGTATCGGATGATCACATGCGAGGCGTGGGGCTGGTACAGTGTCTGCCTCGTACGAAGCATATATCGGATTACGAGCAACTAGTCTCTTTAATATCGGATAATCATGACCAAGTCATATTATCCCGATGGTTGCAACCTTATATAGAGAGCCAGTTCTGTATCCCTACGCGATCATCAAGTCTATATGACTGGAGTGACACTTCCATCTTGACATCACACCCAACACACTACGATTCTCGATATACCCAGAATTGGCGTACACATAAACCGGTTAAAGCCCTGGATGACCTCAACGAAAGTATATTGATTGTCGTATGCATTAGCGGTGCAAGTCTCAGGTTAAGACCAAATACACCTACCCTGATTTCAGATTTCTATAGACACATAGTCATACTACTAATGGAATTCCGATGGGGTCTTATGCAGAGCGAAGCTGTTTCCCGTACCATCGGTAAAACACAACCTCCTATTACACTTGCATGAGTATCATATACCCAAATATATGAGAACTATGACGTTGTGTCCTCACAACGCGCACAAGTGTAATACTAGTCTTTTAAGCATTCATCGATGTCCTTTCTCGATAATGCTCTAACTAGGGATATTTAATGATTTATCATTCATGGACTGATATTGTCTCATATCATTCTCTGTCCAGGAACAAATCATAGGTACCTCTCATCATTTATATATCTAGGTGATCTAATCACAAATGATAAGAGTCCAATCTCATTTGTCACATAGTTAATTTGTACAACAACACCGTGATCTGTACAAATAGTGACGCTATGGGTCATAATTTCCAACAGGAAGATCGTGGGTTATTAAGTCTAAGGTCTTAAACCTAAAATCTCTCTTCGAAGTTCATTTTAAGTTTACCAGTGCAATCTTATTAATGGACAGTTAACAATAAGCATTAAGACTAAGGCTCAATAAATAAACCTTTATATTACCCAAACCGTAAAACAACCCCTTATTAATCGGTGATATTGGAATTCATCACAACCCCAGATAACGGGCTTAGCTACGACATATATCTAAGGCTAATAAAAGCTTAAATAAAATAAAAGATATAGAGTAAATACTGGAAATTAAATAAAGTAAATGCTGGAAATAAAAAATGTAAAAGTACAATAAAAGAAAATGTTGGGGTTAGAGGATCCACTTTTAATATTTCAAAATTAAAAATCTCTCTTATTCTCAATGTTTACCGATTAATTAACCAGACCATAAAGGCAGTAATTTCATTTGCCTCAATTAAATCCAACAGACCATATAGGCGGTAACAGGTTATTACCTAAACTGACCATATAGGCGGAAACTACGTCTGAAATGAAAAACCGACCATATAGGCGGTAAATAAGGTTGTCACCTAAACCGGCCATATAGGCGGTAACTAATTAATCCAAATTTTAATTAAAATAAGGGAGATTAATCTAATTCATTAAATTAGAAGTCTTACATTTTCACCGCAGCAGAATGAGGTTACTTGCTCATGCTTGTAGGCACTGTATTTTTGCATATAAGTCCTGATGATGAGCCTCGTATGGAGGCACTACCCTTTAAGTTGCGGAAGTCATGGGAAACGGACGTCGGAATGGAAAATTCAGAAATCAATACCTTGTTGGACTTAATTCATTTGCTTAGCTTCGGGTTTGCTCGTTAGATCTCAGTTTTTAAAATCTATTCTCGACCCAAAACCCCACAAGCCACACACCAAGCCCACCAAAAAGAACAAACCACACGCTCAAGCCTTCCAATCACACACCCAAGCCCGTTCAAACCCATCCAAAATAATAATTAACACATTAAACACATGTTGAAATCTAAATAAATCATATTCCCGAATTAAAGAAATCTAATCAAATCACCATCCCTAATTAAAGAAATCAAATCCCATAAATCCCATAAATCCCTTTCCTAAACTAGAACAATCCCCTCCCTAAATTAGAGAGATCATTTCCTTGTAGCACACTAATTAGAGATACCCCCCATAATTACATGATCTTTTTCCTACCCGAATGAGGACAACCCCAACCCTCTCCTATAAAAAGACACCCAAACCAAGTTCTTAGACCCCTAGCACATTCACGCCTAAGAGACAAAGAAAATAGCCCTCCATTGTCGTGAACAACAATCCCCATACAGCCTCCACTGTCGTGAACAACAACCACCAATAAGCCCTCTACATTGCCGCACAAACACCCCCCAACCAGCCCCATATTATCGTGAAACATAGCCAAGAAACCAGCCCCTTATTCACGCCTAACAATAGCCTAAAACACCACCGAAACTGCCCAGAAATAGCCTCCTTTCACCGCAAACTACACCTGAAAAAAAGCCCCTATTCGACACCAAAACTGCACCCCAAACTGCACCTTATACCACCGAAACTGCATCCCAAAAACTACCTTATACCACCGAAGATACTGCCCAGAAAATAGTCCAGTACCACCGCAAAAACCGCACCGAAAATAGTCTATTACCACCAAAAATACTACACTGAAAACATTCCATTACCACTGCAGAAACCACACTAAAAACAGTCCCCGAATACACCTAAATACCCACAAAACATCAAGCTAAAATAGTCCCTAAAATCGCAGAAATAGTGACCAGAAAACCGCAGCAAAATAGAGAAAACAGCGGCCCAAAATAGCGAGGTAACGAAGGAAAATAACGAACCAATAAATCAGAAAGGTTGCAGAGCATCACCCCTTCCGACGGCCGTGTAACGCACTTCCAAGAGGTGACTTAAGAGAGCTGAAAGATCAATAGCAGACACAGATAATGATGATGGTTGATGAGTAAATAATTATAAATTTATAATGAGGAACTATCTAAAAAATGTAATGGAACTATTTGAGTTTTGATTCCTCTCACCACTAGAGGATACATAGGTATTCTAAGTTTTTAAAAATTTAAGTTCAAGCTCTTTAATTTAATTTTTAATTTAAGTTTTTAATTTAATGTAATATAAATTCAAATTAATAATTTTAAATAATTTTGAAATCCCATTTTTATTTTTTAAGAAATTAAAATTAAAATTTTAAATTAAAAAAAGTGGAACCGTTCAGTTCGGTCTCAGTTCGGAACCGAACCGAAGGTATCTATGTCTAAGCCATAGTACTCTTCAAACAACAGTAAGCAAAACTTTTAATTTATTAAAGTCACTTAGCAACTTTTTAAGTCAATATTTCGTAAGTTGTAAATAATTCCACTGGTATAGGAGAATCAATTGTGACACTCTCATTATATCTTTTCCAACTTATTATGACGTAAACCATCTACAGTCATTATCAGACTCAAAATTTGACCTCAATGATCTTAATGATTGCAGATTAGTTGTAGATCTTTGAGTTTTCTTTAATCTGAAACTTGAATCACCTCAATTCGATATCGGAGTAGAAATTTATGTCTAAAATATGAAATTAACGCAAAGCCGAAATTTCCGAAATTGTACTTCGTTAGAACGCCATTTCAAGTTTCCAACCTCCAAAGTCCAAATGCCAAGTCCAATTTTTGCTCTTATTTGTTCCACATTTCGTCTTGATTTATTCCATTGGGTTTGGGGGAGAGGAATAGTTTCCTAGTATCTTGTTTTTATTTTTCGTTGTGTTGTTTTTATTTGATTTTTATTCAAAAATTTTCAAAAAAAAAAAACAATTTCTTATTGAAGAAAAATATCCATTGACTTATAGTGAGAGCGATATATGATATTGATTTCGAAATATAGCATAGGACCATAAATCTAAGATTATTCTCAAGCTACTACAATCAAGTTTTGAACTTGATTGAGCTTTACGTATGAATTGTTCATGGAAGGTGTAAATAGTTTACGCAACTGAAGTGATGTAAGCTAATATAGGTTTGACCTTTGCAGTCTAACTATGTGTGAAAGGTTATACTTAAGAATCTATTGTAGATTTTGAAGAAACTTTTCTTTAGTCACACTAATAGAACAATTCAGATTTGTTGGTTATTACTTATACTAGATTGTGATTTTGGCTAAATAATGTGAAATTGTGTTCCTAAATGGATTTATTCGTTGAGGAGATCTTTTATAGAACAACTTTGGATTTTGTGTTCTGCTGAAATCAAAATTTAATATATCAGCTTGTGGAGTTTATTTGTAGACTCAGATGAGCTTTTTGGAAGCGTAGTCTCTATTTTAATTAGGTAATCAAATTATTTAATTCGATCAAAATGTAGAAAATACATAAGTGTTAATAGAGTCAGTGTAAGTGTGCAAAATTCTCTCTAGTATTATATCATGAAGACATTTTCATTATTAAGATAATAATGATATGTTTGTCAACTAAAAAAATTTATATGAGATTATCTTTCCTTCGTGAAACAGTAGGCTTTCATTTTTTGTGAAACAGTGTGAGTATCATTGGTTATATTAGGTATAAAGTTTTATATCTGATATAAAACTAAGAAACTTGTGAGATATTCTCATTAGTCATGCATTGGATATGATCTAATAAAAATGACTACTTAATATATATATGATAGACAGTATAAGTGTGGAAACAGGTGCTGCCAGTACCTCTTTAGAAATAATTGATAAAACATGATAGACATTTTGATGTCGGTTCCACCAATGAAGTACTTGAAAATTTTTACTTATCTCGTCAAAACGATGATTCCAGCTTCGGGATGTCTGTTTAAGTCCATAAATAGACTTCTGGAGCTTACAAACCAACTTTGAAGTTCACTGGTTATGAAACCCTATGGTTGTTCCATATAAATATCCTCCTGGAGGAATCCATTTAGGAAAGTGATTTTCACATCCATCTGCCATATCTCATAGTCATGATATGCAACAATGGCTAAAAGAATCCTAATAGATTTTAGCATGGTTACTGGTGAAAAAGTTTCCCCATTGTCAATCCTAGGGCGTTGAGTGTAACATTTCGCTACCAATGGGGCCTTAAAGGTTTCCAACTATCCATCGGGCCTTCTCTTCGTTTTATAAACTCATTTACAACTAATAGGTTGAACTCTTTCAGGAAGTTCAACTAAGTCTCAGACTTGATTGTCATGCATAGAATCCATTTTGGATTTCTTGGCTTCCTACCATTTTCCTGAATCAATATCCAATATCACTTCTTTATATATATTCAGATTCGTTTCCTCCAAGAAGATAACATCAAGGCTCGCATCAAACGTTATAAACAGTCTCTTATAAGGCCTTGATATTATATTCGAATTACGTAGAACATATGTTGTAGATCATTCACCTAATTGGATCGCTGGTTCCATCTTAGGTTCCTTAATGTTAGGATCAAACTCATCGAGTTCAATCTTTCTACAATTTGCACTGTCTCTGAAAAAATCATTTTCAAGAAAAGTGGAAAAATGAACAACAAATATATTTCGTTGCTCATAATCGTAAAATTGATATCCCAAAGAATTTTCAAGATATCCAACGAACCTATATTTATACCTCATGGGTGCTAGTTTATCCCGATGCGCAACTCTAACATATACAAGACAATTCCAAATCTCTAAATATCTAAAACTTAGATTTCCATCGTACCATATCTTATATGGGGTCGTAGAAACGGATTTCAATGGAACTTTGTTATGTATGTGGACAGCAATAAGTAAAGCATAACCCCAAAGGTAATATGGAAGATCTGTATAGCTCATCATAGATCGTACCATATCCAATAAAGTATGATTTATCCGCTCAGACACACCATTGTGTTAAGGAGATCTGGTGGCTTATATTGGGCGAGAATCCCATCATCCCTTAAATGACTTCTGAATTCGTCACTCATGAATTCACCACCTCGATCTGATCGAAGGCACTTGATGAATTTCCTAGTTTGTTTTCTACCTCATTTCGGAATATTTTAAAATTTTCAAATGTTCTGATTTATCTCTCATCAAATAGACATATCCATATCTTGGCTTATCATCCGTGAAAGTCACGAAGTATGTTGAACTATTATGAGTGGTATGATTTAATGGACCACACACATCACTATGTATTAGCTCCAATAAATCTTCAGCACGGTGTCCCAACCCAAGAAATTGGGCCTTTGACATTTTCCTTTGGATACATGACTCACAAATTGGATAATGATCTAAGGTAAGATCTTCCATCAACTATCCTTAACTAATTTTGATAGACGTCTAACACCTATATGGCCCAATCTCATATGCCATAATTCAGATCTTTTGCTTGTATTTTCCTCTACATTAAAGACATCTCTATATGTTTACAAAATATAGTGACCGTTAGATAAAGAACATTCACATAGCAAATAGTTATCTTTATCATATAAACGTAAAAATCATCTTTAATGTTTATTTTATATCACTCTTTATCCAATATCGGTAAAGATATTATCTGTCTGATACAACTGTTCTTTGTGTTGGACAGTTATGACCCATAGCATCACTATTTGTACAGATCATGGTGTTGTTGTACAAATTAACTATGTGACAAAGGAAATTGCCCTTTTATCATTTGTAATTAGATTACCAAGATGTATAAATGATATAAGGTCCATATGATTAGTTCAAGATTGATAAGATATGAAACAGTATCAATCCATGAAGGTTTAATCATTAAATATCCCTAGTCATAGTATTATCGAGACTGGACATCGATAATGCGGAATAGACTAGTATTACACTTGTGCGCGTTGTGGGAGCATAACGACATAGTTCTCTTATATTTGGGTATAGGATACTCATGCAAGTGTAATAGAAGGTTGTGTTTACCGATAGTATGGGAAACAGCTTCGCTCTAGATATACCCCTCGGAATTCCATTGGTAGTATGACTATGTGTCTATGGAAGTCCGAATCAGGGTAAGTGTATTTGGTCTTAACCTGAGACTTGCACCGCTAATACTTGCGACAATCAATACGCTTTGGTTTTGGTCATCCAGGGCTTTAACAGGTTCTGTGTACGCCTCTTCTAGGTATATTGAGAATCGTAGTGTATTGGGTGTGATGTCGAGATGGAAGTATCACTCCAGTTATAGTGGAGATGATGATCACGTAGGATACGGAACTGGTTCTCTTATATGCTGCAGCTATCAGGATATTATGACTAGGTCATGTTTATCCGATTATAGAGATGGTTACCAGAGATCCGATATACGCTTCGTACGGGGCAGACACATTTCCAGCCCCAGGCCTTGCACGTGACATCCGATACTTGATCGAAATACGCAACACTATGTATACTACGCCTGATATAGATCACATATTCCAGTAAGAATATTTCTGGAGAATTGGGTAGGCATGATGCTTTGCTAGAAGCCAACCATGTCTTGTAAATCGGTAATAACGTAGTACTAGCTATATACGTGTTCGGATAGTCCGACGACCGTATTTACTGCCAACATATCCGGGGATCTCATAGGTCGCTTCCCGAAGATTCACTGATGACGTATGACTCGCACTTTATTAATCTGGGATTAATTAGTAGAGAGAGAAAATTAATCTGGGATTAATTACAGAGATATTTTATCTGGGATAAAATATTAATTAAAGAGAGAGAACGATTAATTTGGAATTAATCGATAAAATAATATATTCGATATATTATACGAAATTGGATTTCGAAGCGGAATTAAAATTAGATTTTAATTCGGACAAACGAGTTAATTTAGAATTAATTCGTTAGCGATGTGAATAGTAATTTTGCTAGGCATAATTATTTAATTACGTCGCAACGGAAAATCGTTAATTTGGAATTAGCGAACCCGAGGCCGGGAGTGTTTGCGTGCGCACTCGCATTTCGAATTCAAGTGCGGCCACAAGTCACATCACTCGTCACATCACTCGTCATTCAAGTGATGGATGTCTTGTCACTTTGAGTGATTGAAAACCTGTCACTATTCATGAGTGATGTAAGTAGTTGGAAGGCATTAATTGTTTTTTGCCTTTGACTTTTGGAATTTTGAAAATTGTTTTTTGTATTTGTTTTTTGGAAAATCAAAACCATTAACATAACACATTTTCTCTCTCTCTCTTGGCAAGACTCACGATTTTGGAGCCAATTTTCTCCTTCTCTCCCATTCGG
Organism: Zanthoxylum bungeanum; assembly: GCA_019454045.1. Classification (NCBI taxonomy): domain Eukaryota; kingdom Viridiplantae; phylum Streptophyta; class Magnoliopsida; order Sapindales; family Rutaceae; genus Zanthoxylum; species Zanthoxylum bungeanum. Next base: position 14,055 of record SKCR01049165.1, read on the forward strand.
TTTTTGAAGCCATTTTTCTTCTCATTTCTTTCTTGGCCGAGAACAAGATAGAAGAACAAGGAAGATTTGTGGCAAATCCTTCCATTGCTAGCACATAAAGGGTCATCCTAAGGTGATAGGGAAACCAAATTGTGAGCATGGAATCACCATTAGCAAAGCTTGGAGCTTGGAGCATCAATGGATTCCATGGCCGAATTTTTGGAGGACAACAAGAAGCCCACTGCCGAGAGCTTCAAAGGGCATAAAAATAGTTTTTGTTGTTCAAAGCATCGCTCAACCGATCATTGTAAGTATTCCGCAACTTCTTTGAGTATTCGCACATGTGTTTCATTGCTTGATTTGATCCTTGGGACCTAATAGAAACCCAACAATGGTATCTTGAGCCATTTTGAGCATGAAACTAAGTTAGGGTAAAATTTGGGTGAAATCACTTTGAGCATGATTTGATGAAATTGTTTGATTTAGTATGCTTGAATGATGTTGTATTGAAGTTGTGCATGATCAATTTCATGAAAAGTTGATTGGATCAATTTTTGCCCAAAATTTTAGGCTTGGCCGAATGCAATTCTTACCCTAATGTCATGGTATTTTTTTGTTTTTGATCATTGGATGAGTTGGAAAACATTGGGTAATGTTGATTATGGATTTAATTGGATTGAAACCGAATCGGACAAATAAAACCCCAAAATGCCGAGACTTGTATGTATGGAAAATGATTGATTTTTTATTAAAATGTGTTGGACATGTTTTGATGTTAATGAGCATAATTAATTGAGTGAATTAGTATTTTGGAAATGTTAATTTGGTTAATTAATTATGGCATACACTTTAGGTTAATTAAGTTATGAAATTTGGAATTTTGTAATTTTGTAATTTAATTAATTGGGCCTATTTTGGAAATTGGGCTTGAAAAGTTGTAATTGGGCTTATTGGGCTTGGTTGTACCAAGTTAGGTTTAGGATATATTGGTTGGATCCAACTGGGCCCAAAACCATATCCATAAAGTCCAATTATGACTTAATGGACCATTAATATTAATTGGGCCTAATGGGCCTAAATTGGTTTCTTGGCAAATAAGGGTGATTCCTTAAATGGGCTTTGGTATTTGGGTTTGACCCATATTGACCAAAAGTCCATCCCTTAGAAATTAATTAAAAGCCCATTGGACTTTAAATTAAATTGACATTAGATGTTAATCGGACTTTGAGACCCGTAACGATTAGATTTGGAATCTAAGTCGTAAAGGTACATTAAAAGTGTAAATATTTAATTTGGAATTAAATAAATGAATTAGTATTAAATACAAATTAAATTGGATTTAATGTTGTAGTTTAATTTAATTCAAGAATTCGTACTTTGTGTACTTATTCGCAAAATGAGTTTGACTCGCGCAAAATCAAATCGTTGTTTGAACATTGGATGGTCATTAATATTCAGATTAATTGATTGGATTAGATTGATTGATAACATGCTTGTGTGAATACATGGTTGCGATGCATGAATAATTATATCGGATGGATATTAGATGGGTGAGGGCAATTTTGGAAATTATTGTAATAAATTTAGAATTTATTAAATTGGACCTGCGTGTCCAGCCTATTACCTCCTTACTCTTTGTATTTCTTTTCTCACCTATTCCCCTCAATGTAAATGAGGTTTCTTTAGAAGTGTTATGTAATCGGGTAGAAGTAATACTTGTGCTAGCGAGAGAGAGGAAAGGGAGAGATTTGTTCTAGGAACAATGTGTTAAGTATCCATCCGCATATCATTATTATATTTATTTATATGCACCTTATTATGTGTTTAGAATGCATGTTTAAGGGTGTATGATGATGAGACCTTAACAAAGATAATTAATTGGTTGCCAATTACGCGAAAAACCCTCAACATCATATTAAGTGTTTTTCCTTCCATTGAGTGATTCTTACTCAAGATCCAAGACTGGCATTGGTTTGTTGGCCAAAGTCAAGAACTTTTTCCGTCGAGGATGTGTTTGAATCATGAGAGCTTTGTTCCATATTGGTGTCTTGTCCAAGTTGTGATTTGTTGGCCAAAGTCAAGATCACTTCTTTTCCATCGACATTGATTACGAAGCTTTCCAAGGTCAATGGGTTCCGCTTAACTGGGATCACTAAGTTTGTTGTGCCAAAGCCAAGGCTAAGGCTTAGTTGATTCAGAGGAAAAAAGTTAGGCAATATATTGGATATATTGACTGGATCTAGGAATTGGATGGGATCCAATTGATCTTAGAGATCTACCTAGTTAATTATCATACAATTTGTTGGCCAAAGTCAAGATTGTGTGTTATTTAATGGGATCCTAGCCCACTAGGAAACAAGTTTTCCCGAGTACTCAACAGAGGGTTAGAGGATCGCCGAAAAATAGTGGGAGGCAAGTATTAAATTTGCAATATTCGTTTATTTACTTGCCATACGCGCTCATTTCAATTTTTCGTCATGTAAATTAATATATTAGTTGGACTAATATTTAATCGTTGTTTTAAATTTAACAGTTGGAATGTATTCAAACTATTTCATTTATCGGATTATAGTAATCAATATATTTGAATTAACCATTTCAATTAATAGTTGATTTTATAATTGGATTATAGTAATCAATATAATTGAATTTACCAATTAAATTATAGTTTATTATATAGTTAGACTATAGTAATCAATATAATAAATAGTACCTAAAATTGTTGATTGGATAGTTGGACTATAGCAATCAAGATAATTGAAAGATTAGTGTTTAAAACATAATCCTGGGTGAAAATGTATTTAAACGACTTTAATTTTCAAATTGGGAATAATATCAGGATAGTCCTGAAAAACTAAGAAGTTACTTTATTTGATAAAATAACATCTTAGGCCTAAGCTTGGAGTTAAGCAAATAGTAGAACATGATATTTGGAATATTCATGTGATGATAACTTTAGTGCTTAATCCATTATGCTTGCCAAAAAGACTCCTTAATTTCTTAATCAGAACTAAGGATTAGATCATTATAGTATGATAATGAAATTGAAGGATCTTCATAGATCTATCCTTAAATCTTAGAAGTACTAATTAGAATAGAAAACTCTTGGAGAGTTAATGGCTATACTCAAGGAGACAAAGCCAAATTTTGCAATAAGGCAAGAAGCATAAGGCACATCTTATTTCAACATTCTAGAAGGCCAAGGCTTGGCCAAAGGCTTCTGGAGTGTGGAAAAGGGGAAAGGCAAAGTCATTATAATCTTCTGGGAAGACAAAGGAAATATCCCAAGATGTCTGTCTAAACTGTGGCAAACGGGGACACGGAAGCGTGACTGCCGTATGGACGAGGCAGACATGAAGGAAGCAAAGACGGTGCAAGGCTCCGACTTCAAATATGTTTGTTATAAACATGTTCACAACTAATATTAAAATTGGAATTTAGATACTGGATGTGGTACATAAATATATATTGGTGTGAAGTATCTGCTATAAGCAGGATACTGACTTCAGTTGAGATTGATCTGCGAAATGAAAACGGGACGAGAGTCATTATTTTAACCTTAGAGACCTAAGTTTGGGAACTACCCTTCGGGTGTGTACTTAAATTAGGAACTGTTGTAATGTACCTAGTTAGACTAGAGACATTATCTCTATATCAGGGTTTAACCCGTTGCGGGTATACCTTTATATTCTAGAATACTAAAGTGTTTTATTTTATAAAGATGATATAGAGATAACCACATTAGATATGAATAACAGTATTTATATTTTGAATATAAATGAATCTCAAACGTATAACATGACAAACTAATAGCTCAAACTGATTTGATCAGATGAGACTTATTTATGGCATTGTTGTCTGGGACACAATTAAACAAGACTCATATATCCACACTTTCGAAGAGTGGGTACTAGGACAAATTTGATTCTATTCAATGATGTCTACGAATCTAGTTTATTAGGTAAAGTGCCTAAAATACTTTTTACTTGGTAAAAATACAAGTGCCACCAATCTGTTAGCCCTTGTTCATAGTGACGTAAGTGGGCCCATGTTTAGCTAGGCTAGATGTGGATATGAATGTTTCGTGACCTTTACGGATGTGGCATCGCTTTATGGTTATGTGTTTCTTTTGAAACACAAATTGGAAACTTTTGGAGTTTCGACACGAAATAGACAAACATATCGGCTAAAGTATTAAATCATCACGGTTAGACCATGATAAGAATACTTAAGCAATATGTTTCTCAAATACTTGGAAGAGTATAGTATTCTTTCAAAGAGGACTCCTCTCGGAACACGTCAATTTGACGGTGTGTCCGAACAGAGAAACCAAATTTTGTTAGACATGATAAGGTTAATCATGAGTCGCTCTGAGCTACCATTTCCTTCAACGGATAAGCTTTAAACAGTGCAAAACTTATTTTGAATAAAGTTCCATAAAAATCTGTTTGACAGACTTCATATTAGATATGAACAGGAAAGAAACCGGATTTCTCATTCCTGAAGATTTGGGAATGCTAGGCATAAGTTTGGATGATACAAAACTAAAACCCAAATCGGATAAGTGCCTAATTATAGGTTATCCTAGGGAAACCAAAGTATAGTAATTATACAACTCACTAGAGAACAATGTAATTGTTACTCACCATGCGGTTTTCCTAAGAGGAATACCTATATGCAGTGGTAAGTGGGAGGAAAGTAAAACTCGATGAAAATCGGAGTAATACTATTTCAGGCACCGAGTCCTTATTGGAACATAAATAGTTCATCAAGGATGAAACTATACCAATAATCTTCGAATACACAAGAACCGCGTAAGTCGAAGAGAGTCAGAAAACAACCTGGGGTATGGGTTTCTGATCTCACCTCATAAAGATGTCAATCTTATTGAGGAACTGATTACGTATGAGGAAGTGATACAAGGTATCAACTCTCTATTATGGTAAAGTGCCATGAAGTCCGAAATGGATCCCATATATACGAACTATGTTTAGACACTAGTTGATGTACGGCAAGGCATTGTGCCTATTGGTACTATATAAGTCTTCAAGGAAGACATACATGGATGGCAACATACCAACGTACTAAGCTAGGCTTGTAGCGAAAAAGTATCGTTATGAACATTGTGTTGATTACAACGAAACCTTTTACTCGTTGCCATGGTTAAATCCATTTGGATAATGCTTGCTAATGCTGCATGTTTCATTTATGAAATATAACAGATGAATGCCAAAACCGCTTTCCTTAACGGAAACCTTTTGGAGGATGTTGACAACATCCTGACGGTTTTATCATACCAAAAACGAGCAAACAAGGTTTGCAAGTTAATTCGATCCATGGATGGATTGAAGCAAGCATTGCGCTCTTGGAACTATCGTTTTGATGTAATCATAATGGTATATGATTTAATTCAAAACGAAAATGATTCTTGTGTATATAAGGAGGTTAGTGAGAGCGCACTGACAGTGATGTCCTAAGTAATATGATATATATCATTTCTTGGAAATGACATTCCCATAATACAATCGGTGAAAGTTTTGGTTTCATGAAAATTCTCCATAGAATTCTTAGGAGAAACAACATTTATTCTAGGAATAAAATCTACTACTGGGATAGATTTAAAGTTGTTGATACTCTCCGAGAACTCGTACACTAAAATAAATGTACGCGACCTAGTGTCTCATATGCTTTGAACATATGGAGTCACGATCGGGCCAATCCAAGTGATAGTCATTGGATTGATGATAAGAACATCCTTAAGTATCTTAGAGGAACTAAGGATGATGTCTTATACTATAGAGAAGAACTTGAAGTGACTGGGATCACTGCTGCAAGTTTCCTAACTGATAAAACGATTATAAGTCGTAAGAACAGTACTATAAAGTTTGAATAACGGAACAGTGAGCTGAAAATCTTCCATACAAGATACTATTACCGAGTAAACAACGAAAGTGGAATATTGCTGCAGCTGAGGCAGCAATAGAAGCCTTCTGGATTGATAATAATCTAATCAGATTAGATATAGTTCTGTTAGCAGCTGAGCTAGGCTACAGCACAGGCTAAAGAATTAGTGGTCTCATCAATGATCCAGGTATATACTTCGATATTCATCTGATTCGTTCGGATCAAACATCGTGGTGATGTGATGATCGAATAAATCGCATCAGATGATAATCATGCAAATCTGCTGACGAAAGCATTTACTCACCAACAAATTTGAGCGAACCGTACTTAGTTCGGGTGTAGGACACTTGAGTGATTGGCTATAGGCCAAGTGGGAGATTATTGGACAGTTATGACCCATAGCATCACTATTTGTACAGATCATGGTGTTGTTGTATAAATTAACTATGTGACAAAGGAAATTGCCTTTTTATCATTTGTAATTAGATTACCAAGATGTATAAATGATAGAAGGTCCATATGATTAGTTCCGGATTGATAAGATATGAGACAGTATCAATCCATGAAGGTTTATTCATTAAATATCCCAAGTCGTAGTATTATCGAGACTGGACATCGATAATGCGGAATAGACTAGTATTACACTTGTGCGCGTTGTGGGAGCATAACAGCATAGTTCTCATATATTTGGGTATATGATACTCATGCAAGTGTAATAGGAGGTTGTGTTTACCGATGGTACGGGAAACAGCTTCGCTCTGGATAGACCCATCGGAATTCCATTGGTAGTATGACTATGTGTCTATGGAAGTCCGAATCAGGGTAGGTGTATTTGGTCTTAACCTGAGACTTGTACCGCTAATACTTGCGACAATCAATACGCTTTGGTTTTAGTCGTCCAGGGCTTTAACAGATTCTGTGTACGCTTCTTCTAGGTATATTGAGAATCGTAGTGTATTGGGTGTGATGTCGAGATGGAAGTATCACTCCAGTCATAGTGGAGATGATGATCACGTAGGATACGGAACTGGTTCTCTAATATGCTACAGCTATCGGGATATTATGACTAGGTCATGTTTATCCGATTATAGAGACTAGTTACCAGAGATCCGATATGTGCTTTGTACGGGGCAGGCACATTTCCAGCCTCAGGCCTTGCACGTGACATCCGATACTGGATCGAAATACGCAATACTACGTATACTACGCCTGATATAGATCACATATTCCAGTAAGAATTTTCTGGAGAATTGGGTAGGCATGATGATTTGCTAGAAGCCAACTATGTCTTGTAAATCGGTAACAACGTAGTATTAGGTACATACGTGTTCGGATAATCCGACGACCGTATTTACTGCCAACATATCCGGGGATCTCATGGGTCGCTTCCCGAAGATTCACCGATGACGTATGACTCGCACTTTATTAATCTGGGATTAATTAGTAGAGAGAGAAAATTAATCTGGGATTAATTACGGAGATATTTTATCTGGGATAAAATATTAATTAAAGAGAGAGAACGATTAATTTGGAATTAATCGATAAAATAATATATTCGATATATTATACGAAATTGGATTTCGACGCGGAATTAAAATTAGATTTTAATTCGGGCGAATGAGTTAATTTAGAATTAATTCGTTAGCGACGTGAATAGTAATTTTGCTAGGCATAATTATTTAATTACGTCGCAACGGAAAATTCGTTAATTTAGAATTAGCGAACCCGAGCCCGGGAGTGTTTGCGCGCGCACTCGCATTTCGAATTCAAGTGCGGCCACAAGTCACATCACGCGTCACATCCCTCGTCATTCAAGTGATGGATGGCTTGTCACTTTGAGTGATTGACAACCAGTCACTATTCATGAGTGATGTAAGTAGTTGGAAGGCATTAATTGTTTTTTGCCTTTGACTTTTGGAATTTTGAAAATTGTTTTTGGTATTTGTTTTTTGGAAAATCAAAACCATTAACATAACACATTTTCTCTCTCTCTCTTGGCAAGACTCACGGTTTTGGAGCCAATTTTATCCTTCTCTCCAATTCAGCTTTTGAAGCCATTTTTCTTCTCATTTCTTGCTTGGCCGAGAACAAGATATAAGAATAAGGAAGAATTTTGGCAAATCCTTTCATTGCTAGCACATAAAGGGTCATCCTAAGGTGATAGGGAAACCGAATTGTGAGCATGGAATCACCATTAGTAAAGCTTGGAGCTTGGAGCATCAATGGAGTCCATGGCCAAATTTTTGGAGGAAAACAAGAAGCCCACTGCCGAGAGCTTCAAAGGGCATAAAAAGAGTTTTTGTTGTTCAACGCATCGATCAACCGATCATTGTAAGTATTCCGCAACTTCTTTGAGTATTCGTACATGTGTTTCATTGCTTGATTTGATCCTTGGGACCTAATAGAAACCCAACATTTTGGCCTTGACATCCAATGTCTTGTCATTCTCAACTCTAAGTTGGATCTCCCATTTATTCAGCCTTATTTTAACCCTCATGATCTGCATGGAGTTGAAAATATGAGTGGGACTGCCGGTGTCTAACACCTATCTACTATTTGTATCTAAGGTTAATGAGATATCAATAATAGGAAAAATACAAAGCGTACCTGGTGGTCCATCCTTTCCTTTCATCTTTGGATAATTTTTCTTCCAGTGTCCAGTCTTCTTACAGTGTAGACATACATCACGAGCTACATGCGGTCTTGCAATTTTATGCTTCTTGGAGTTTCACTTTGATATATTCTTCTTTCTCATTTTGATTTTCTTCGATTTTCTATAAGTCTTTAAAGAGCTTGCTCCACTATGGAAGTATAAAGTGAGATTATTTTTCTTCAAATCTTGTTTCGTCATGCGTTACATGTTATGAAGTTATTCATAACTGGCTTGCATCGAATGCATATGAAAATTTAACGCAAAGCCAGTGTAAGTTCAGGGAAATGAAGATAAAATCAAATTTCGGCTAGGCCTTTCATCGATTATTATGCCATGTCATTCTAAATATCAGATCTGGTCTATCATGTTCAAAACATGAATGCTAATCGCTTCTTCATCCTTGAGCGTAGCATGAAACAATTCCTTAGATCTCAGATATATTTTAATTTCTTGATTTGCTTCGAACAACTCCTTGAGTGTTCTCATAATGCTCCAAGAATCAGGTACCTCTATGTATTTTCTGAGCAAATTTGAAACCATTCATCCTAAAATGTAGGATTTCACCCTTAGGTTATCATCCTTCCATTTTTCAAAAGTCTCACGCTATTCGAGAGTGAAATTAGGATCGAATTCAACAGGCAATGGATTGAGCGTCACATAACTCAACTTTTCTGACTCCAAGACAAGGCGGATGTTCATTTCCCATAAAAAGTAATTCTCAGCTCCTTTCAGTTTATTAAAATCCAAAAGTCGTGCTAATGGATTTATGGTAGCCATTTACAAGACAGTAATTAAACACTAGCAGAACATTTTCATTTCAATATTAAAAGTACTAATACGATTATAGCTTTTAAATCTATTACTGCCCCCGCACTGACCGGCGTAAACACACACGTATAACGCAAGCGTACGTATCGTTCAAGTAGTATAAAAAGTATCGATCCCACGAGGACTTAATACCTAAACTATTAATTTTAAGAGGTCAAATGATTACTAGTATCTAACAGGTTGTTTGATTGATTTGAAATGGCGACGATTCTAAATTTAAAGACAAGTAAATAAAATTGTTTGAAAGTAAGTTTTAAGAAAATTCAATATTAAAAACTATCTAGGGTTGTGAATCTTTTCAATATTATTTAAAGATGAAGTGGTTATCCTATAGCTGGGTAATATATTGATTTATTAACCTGGAACACTAAATTATGTGAATACCTCTGTCGATGGTTAGACACAAATACCCAGTTTAACCTAATTGAACCATATGTCTATGTCAACCAAATTATCTGGATTCATTAAGTTTAAGTTCCAATTATGGCTACCCCCGCCCGACAGGTATATGTCTATCCTGTAAGGAAATCTATTAAAGGGTTATCTATCCTCAAGGAAGATCGTGGGCTATTGAGTCTAAGGTCTTAAACTTAAAATCCCTATGTCTAGTTCATTTTAAGTTTACCTAATCAATTTTATTAATGGCCAGTTAATAAAAAGCATTAAGATTAAGACTCAATAAATAAATCTTTATATTACCCAAACTATAATCTAACCCTTATAAACCAGTGATATTGAAATTCATCACAACCCTAGATAACTAACTTAGTTATGACACATGGCTAGGGCTAGTAAAAACTTAAAAGTAAAAGCCATAAAGTAAAAATGCGAAATAGTAAATGCGGTAAAGTAAATACTGAAAAGTAAATAACAATAAAATGAAATGCTAAGGTAAAAGGATTTACTTTTACTATTTACTATTTTAAATATCTCCCATAAAATAATATATAAACTTGTGATAATATTACCAACCAGCCATATAGGCGGTAACCTGATTAATTCAAATTAAGTCCGACCAGCCATAAAGGCGGTATGATTTTTCCATGAACCTGCCATATAGGCGGTAAGAAAATTTAATTATCAACCAGCCATATAGGCGGTATCCTGGATTAGTCAGGTTTAAACCAATTTAAATTTAATAGCCAACCGACCAATATGGCGGTATCCTTATTAAGTCAAATTTTTAAATAGTAAATATATTATATTTAAGGGAGATTAATCTAAATAGTAACAGTAAAAGAATTACCTTTCACCTTAGCAAGGAGAAGTTACCTCATCATGGATGAATAGTAAAACTGAAACAGTAAAAACAAGATAAATTACTATTACTATTACAGAAAGTAATTACTATTACAGAATGTAATTAAAAATTAATTACAAAACTTAAATTAAAAGAAATTAGAGAGAGAAACTCCCCATTTACATCAAAGAAATGAGAGAGAATGGTGCAACTAAAACTGAAATCTCGAGCTCAATTTATAGACAATTTTTGCGTCCAGCGTCACGACGCCAAGGGCTTCAGCGTAGCGACGCTGGACCTGTTTACTTTGGTCCACGCGGGTTGACCACGCGCATTGTCGGCATAATCTCGTGATGACACGTGTTACGCGGTAAAGGTGGTGCAATGGGAAGATGACACGTGGCAGACGGTGATTGGCTGAACTATCGGTCTAATGAACATCTGACACGTGGCACGCGTTTAGGATTGGTCCAATGAGAGATTAACACGTGGCAGCATGTGAGTAGCCGGTGATTCGGTCCAATGAAAACTCGACACGTGTCACGCGCTTGCTTTGGTCCAATGAGATTTCGACACGTGGTAGACGGCGCATTTTAGTTGATCTTCTGTGATGATGACACGTGGCAAGGCGCACGTTAGCAAGGTCGGCGCACGTTAGCAAGTCCATTTTCTCAGATTCTGACACGTGTCCCTCGGCGCACGTTAGCATGTCCGGCGCACTTTAGGCGTCGCGACGCGATGAGTCTTGGCGTCGCGACTCGGACAAATTACCAAAATGCCCATTTTCCTAATTTTCACTGTTTTGCTCCAAATCACCTCTAGAATGTCCTGAAACTTTATTTATCTACAAAATAACACAAAACACATCAAAATATTCACAAAACTCAAGAAACTATACAAAATATTAGGTTAAATGAGTGGGAAATAGTGATAGATTTACCACTCATCACGCACTACTTTACGTAATTTCATAATCTTTCTTGATGGAAAAATAGAAATTTGACTATCAAAAATTCATAGCAGGAAGTGGATCCCATGAAATTTACTCCAGCCTCACAATAATGACGGTCTTGGCCTTCATAAACTCATTAGGTAGACCTCAAAGGTCAATCACATTCATATGACTCCTAAGTTTGGTCCTAAACTGTTTATTATCCTCACAAAAATGACGGTATTGGATTAAGAAGTGTTCGAGGTGTATACTTGTCAATATGCACTAATGAGCTTCGTAAGTACACCCTTACAATAATGACGGTATTGGGTGACTAAGTTAACTCATCACGCTACATCTAATATTTTACCGGAGCTACCTAAGTTCCGACCACTTATACCCTCACAATAATGATGGTATTGGCCTAAATAATAAGAACTTATTCATCTTCATATTATAAGACGGACCATCCAATAATGCTCCAACATTATTAATACTATTACTTAAAATAAAGTAATCATCTAATCATGAGAGATTTATGACAATCAAGTCATTAAATGATTGGGTCAAAATTATAATTTTAATTTAAAATATGCAATGCATATCCAATATGACTTATGCATAATTAAAAAAATAGAGGCTTGGATTCAAATACATGTCAAACATGCAACATATATTGTGTGGTTAAGACCTGCATTGATACCATTCTGTTGGGGCAGTTGTGGGACCCCTAGGATCATATCGGTGTCTCATGCAGCGGAAGTGAGTCTAACCCTTGAATATCAAGCATGGGTGTATTTTTAAATTATTTTATGGAATACTAGATTCTGTTACGAGTCAATAGGAAAAAAACAAGGACCAAATCGGAGTCTAGAAACTCTCGAATGGAGAAAATGAAGTTTCAGCACTCATGGGCAGTAGTTGTCGACGTGTCGCGACGCTCGGGCTTAGGAGTCGCAATGCCCAATCTGCGAATGCTCAACATCGCGACATGCAATGATGAGCGTCGCGACACTCGAAGCTCTAAGAGCTCAGTGTTGTGATGCTGGAGGTCAGTGTCACGATTCTGCCTTGTGTAAAATATTGGCAGAGAGTATTTTTGTCTTTAATTCAATTCTAAACACTTCCAAATTTCTCCAAACACTTCAATACACCTAAAAGTCTAATTTTAACATTAAAACCAATATCAACACATATTATACAACAAACATGCATGTATTATAAATACATATATGTATTTTTTTAAATCAAAACATAAACCAAAATAGAATCCCATAATAAAGTGACACATGAATAATTCTAGGTCACTCAAAGATGGTCAAGTGATTTTAAAATGATAGCCATAGCTCCAAGCTATTATTTAGAGTTCCAAAAAATCTAATTTTAAGTTACATATCCAACATAAACATTTGGACCCAATTACAAGCATATTGTGTTTATACTTCCAAAGCATTCATACACAATTAATTAGCCTAATTTTAACATCAAGCTATATTATTATGTATCCAATACATAATTCATCACTATATGTCTTACTAATGATAACTCACTAATGAAAACATAGTTTTGGAGAAGATCAAACTTACCTAATAAGCTTGATTTGAAGATCCAATCTCCCTCTCCTTGTTGAAATATTGTGGAGAACTTCCAAAGCTAGCAAACTTGATTCCAATATCCAATCTTCTTCTCCTTGTTGTTGTAGAGAATTCCCAAATTTAGTAAGCTTGGTTCCAAGATACAATCTTCTTCTCCTTGTTGAAATGTCATCAATAACTTTCATAACTTCTCTAAACACTCCTTTTACTTCAGCTAATATCTCTAATTCTTGCTTGTTTTAGCCTTCTCGAGCATAATTAAAAACTTGTTCAAGCTTTCCTTTTATAGCAAAATTTATAAAATTTTTAATTAATAAAAGTTCTAATCAACTTTTTTGTGGGCTTAATCTAAATTTCCATATATGTAAAATTAGGCGTGACTAATCACATTTGTCTGCTAATTTTATTTCATCCAATTAAATCAAGAAAAAGTTTATTTAATGGGTTACTTGTATGTCTACCACTTTGATTTAATCAAATTAAATCAAGTCAAATACACCTATTATTACATATTTGTAATTACCAAAATATTCTCCAATGGTAGAGATTTATGAAATTACAATAAAACCCTTATGTGATTTTGGATTAATCCAATTGGGTCAAAGTAAATAATTAATTTTATCCAATAACACTTAATTATTTTAGTTGATAATTATAATATCAAATATTATTTATTATCAAAAATTATCGGCTACCCAAGTGCTCAACGAGTACACTTCATATTGTAGGACTCTCTAAGTCCAAACACGTTCGTCATATAAGCTTAGCTTATATGTACACAATTCGGCCACCTCCGAATTCGCGAAGAACACGAACAACCTTTTTGAACTATACAATTCGGGGTCATCATATATGTTTAACAATCCCTCTGTCGTAGGCTATCGAAGTTGTGTTTAGGAAATATAGATTACACCGTCAAGTTTCCGAAGCGCACATCTCATGTCGACATGTCCAAGATTCTTTACAACTAATCAGAACACCATTTCTGATTGGCTTTGGCAAAATTCTTAAGAATCGTGACTTACTCACATAGATACCTCAACTCCTTATGGTACACATACAGGCCAATGGATTCTATCTTGATACGAACTTGATTAATGAGTGCATCGGTCCACACCCAACGAACATCTAACGGTCATATCATGAAAGGTCTCTGACATATATGACATTAAAGTGTGGAGGATCACATACAAAATCAATGTTATCATATAGTCAAATGATCATATATGCTACTCGACTAGAGGAGATACCTATTGATGGTGGTGTGTACTTCCAACGATTATGAATCACTTGTGAGTCATTCAGTATTCACTCCAATGAATACCCACAAGTTTATACAAACTTCCCTTACTCATGGTACATCAGGTTAAACCATTGGAATTCTAATTCCAATATACGACATGTGCTAGTCTTCTAAGTTATTGGAATTCGACCGTTTTCGAAAACCAACGAGTATGAATATTTTTCTTTAAGAATAGTTTATAGTAGTAATACTATCTCAATGTCTGACCACCTAGTGTCCAGTATTACTACATGACTATTCATAGGTCGATGTCATTCTCAGCATATTTGTACATCAAACTAATATGCATAATGACATTACCATTAATAAGGTTAAAATGAAAAATATAATTGTTTTATTAATAAATAATAAAATATAATGTATAATATATTATTCGGATTGGCGCTCCAAGCACAAACTCCAACAAACTCCCACTTACTTAGTGTCAATTCGGATGGTACCGAAGTCTCATCTCCTCCATATGTTTATCAAATAACTTAGGAAATAAGGCCTTAGTAAGCGGGTCTGCTATGTTGTCTTGCCCTTGAACCTTCAATACCACTATGTCTTTTCATTCAATAATCACTCTAATCACGCGATATTTCTTTTCCACGTGTTTAGACATAAAATGCGCTTCCGGCTCCTTAGCCTGCACAATGGCTCCGCTATTATTACAGTACAGCGGGATCGAATCCGCAATACTAGACACAATGCCAAGTACTGTGATAAAATTTTTAATTCAAACAGCTTCTTTTGCAGCTTCTGAAGCCGCTATAAATTCCGCCTCAATGGTGGAATATTCTATTGAGCCTTGCTTTGAACATCACCAACTAACTGCATCGCCATTAAGGATAAATATGTATTCGGATGTAGAAATTCTATCATATGGATGTCCCTGAAATTCGGAGTCTATATAACCCTTAACTTGTAGCTAATATTCTCCATATATGTGAAACTTATCCTTGGTACCCTTAAAGTATTTCAGGATATGTTTCACAGCTGTCCAATAATCATTACCTGGATCAGATTGATATCAGCTAGGCACACTAACGTTGAAACTGATGTCAGATCTTGTACATAGCATAACATAAATAATATTTCCAATATAAGAAGCATATGACAAGTTAGACATTCTAACTCTTTCTTCCTCAGTCTGATGTGTCATTTTCTTTGAAAGATTTATGTCGTATCGGAAAGGTATATTTACTGCCTTATAGTTGGTAAAACCATACATTTCTAATAGTTTATCTATGTACGTGGATTGTGATAACCCTATAAGCTTCCTAACTCTATCCTGGTAGAGCCTTATACCCAATATATAAGAAGCTTCGCCCATATCTTTCATGGAGAAGTTCTTGCAGATGTAGGCTTTCACATTTTGCATCAATCATATATCATTCTCAATGATAAGGATATTGTCTACATACAAAACAAGGAATACTATCATATTCCCACTAAATTTCTTATAAACACACGGTTCTTCATCGTTCTTGATGAATTGAGATAATCTAATTATATCATCAAAAAAATTATTCCTGCTTCGGGATGCCTATTTAAGTTAGGGGTGAGCAAAATAGATTTCGGTTCCGGTTCCGCATGGAACCGGAACCTACCCGGAAAAAATCGGTTTCTAACTAAGTGGAACCGGAACCTACCCAATTAAATAAGGTACCCTATTATTCGATTCTAATTCGGTTCCGGTCCGGTTCCGAATTACCCTATTAACTTAACTGTTATTTATTGAATGTGTTCTGTCATTTAAATGGACAAATTAATCGTCGGTGATTGACTTTATTGCAGTAGTTTTATAAGGCTTAAATGAATAGAATAATAATATGAACATTGTTAAATGATTCAGAAAGCAAACAATGAATGAGAATCTTCAGAGGAAACTGTTCTAGGGCACAACTACTCAACAATATCACATGGTAGGTGAAGCAAGATCATTAAGGTTGCATGCATTTAAATTATTAAAAGGATCTGCATGACATATTATTAAAATAAGCTGGCTGGCCGAGTGACCCAACCCAAACACATAGCATCTTGTAATAATAAAATACCAAAAACAGTGAAGCTTCTAATGCATATTCACCCAATTTGGTTTTTGAATTGACCATGAAAAAGTTTGAAATCCAAGTGCGTAAAAGATCAAACAGCAGCAACATCCATCAGTAGAAAACAGCAAACACCATCAGCAGAAAATAGCAGCAACAACAGCAGCACAGCAGAACAATAGAAAACAACAACATTAGATGAACTGCAGGCACATAAACATATTAAAAGAAATCAGAAAAATAGGCCAAACAATATACAACAGATACAGAAATGAGGAACTACAATAGTAAAGAAATGACTCACTTATAAAATTTCATCATCTGTATCAGCATTGGTATCACTATCAACAATATCATTATCATCTACAATCGTCAACCCACTCGCTTCTGTTACAAATATTAAATAATAACTAGTTAATGTATGAATATAATTAAAAGTACAAAAACATAAAACATAATTCCTTACATGCATCATATTTTTCTGCATCTTCCATTAGTTCCTCAATATTTATTGGTGTTGGCGCACTCCTTAACCAATCTTGAGTACATATCAATGATTAAACAACTTTTGGAGTTAAACAACTGCGAAATTGATCAAGAACACGACCAGATATACTGAAAGCCGACTCTGAAGCCACAGTGGAAACGGGAATCGCCAACACATCTCTTGCAATTTGAGAAAGAATCCTGTACTTGAATCTATTACTCTTCCACCAACCTAAGATATCAAGATATTTCCCACCATCTTCACAAGCTTCTTCAAAGTATTTTTCTAACTCAGATTTAGGCTCCACATCTTGTTCATCTCTTATAAACCTCATCAATTCATCTTGAATATATATGTCATCGTTATTATCACCATCACAACCAAACTCATCCATCATACTTGAGGTTTCAGATAAACGACTTGTACTTGTTTCATAACTTATGTTGTTACCACATTTATTATAAAACTCAAATAAACATTGCAAAACACCTTTCAAGTTTTCACATTTTTCAGTCACTTTTGTACTATCATTACCAAAAATTCTCTTATAAAAAAACTTAGCCACATACATCTTATATCTAGGATCCAACACAGCAGCTATTAAAACCATAAAGTTTGTCTTATCAACATTTTTGCATAGTACTTATCAAACTTTTCTTTCATTTTACGACACATAATTTTAACATAAGGATCTGATTCATTTGCCCATTCGTTCATGCAAGTGAGGATAGCAACAATATCATGAACATAAGCATTAGATATGACATACAAATATCCTGATAATTTTTTAGTGACAACATAAAATTTTTTAAAAAATCTTGCCAAAACCTTGGCATTTTGCCAATCTTCCCAAGTGGGAACACCATCATCACTCTCAAGTTCAGTCCTATAGGCAACATCTCCATCATCCATCCTATCAAATGCTTTTTGAAATACAAGAGCCGCCTCTAGCATTAAGTAAGTGGAGTTCCACCTAGTTGACACATCAAGACAAACTTTACAACTACTAGATATTCTCTCTCTCAACACACACTTTAAATTGATGGGCTCTAGCCGGAGAACTCCGCACATATCTAACTGCACTACGAATTCGACTAATAGATTGTTTAATTTCAACAAGGCCATCCTTAACAATCAAGTTCAAAATATGAGCAGCACATCTCATATGGAGAAAGTCTCCACCCATAACTAAGTTTGGAAGTCTACCCTTCAAATACGTAATTGCGACATCAATAGAACTAGCATTGTCTACTGTAATCGTAGACACTTTGTCATCAATACCCCATTCTTGAATACATGCTTCTACCATTTCCCTATATCTTTCCCTTTATGACTAAGTATTTCAACAAAACTCAAAATTATTTTGTGCAACTTCCAATCATTATCAATAAAATGAGATGTTAGACACAAATAACTTAGAGTTTGTACAGAAGTCCAAATATTTGTCGTCAAAGCTACTCTTGTATTTAAGGACTTTAAGCATTCTTGCAAGCTAGTCTTCTCACTAACATATACTTTCATGAAATCTCTAGCAATAGTAAAGCGAGAAACAAATTTAAACCGAGGTTGTAAAGCATGCAAAAACTCTCTAAAACCATCACGCTCTACTATAATAAAAGGCAACTCATCTTTTATAATACACCTAGCAAGCATCAACATGCAGTACTCTTGATCAAATTTCCATGTTGTAAGAGTATTAGGTTCATTGTTACCACACGTCTTGCTTGAAAGTTGTTTTTGCTTCTTATCTATATTGTGAGGATAACTAGTGCATCTTTTAAGATGTTTTTTCATCGAAGAAGTACCTGATGTCACTTTGTAAGCTAAAATTTTTCCGCAATAATTGCATTTTGTATGTTCACATGTCCAAGTATCTAGATTAGGCAAAAGCTCAAAATGATCCCACATATCGGACGTATTTCTGCGAACTCGAGATAACTTTGAAGTAGCGTGACTGCCATCATTATCATCCATTTTTTATAGCTGTGAAAAAAAATTACAACAGGATTAAAATATATCATCAATCAACTAGAGACAATTTTCTTCACTACTCTAGCTTGGTTCAAATTTGACTTTGTTGAACAAGATTGGGCAATTACTCTCACCAAATTTCTGACCTAATCAACCCAATAATATATGCAACCCAATTTAAGTATTAACATAAAACAGATTCTAAATAATTTCACCCTTAGAAACTGTCCAAGGATGATAGATTTTGTCAAGTTTAAGAAGAAGAAGAAAATGAAATATAAATTCATGGATTTGTTGCAAAAGTAATTATAAAACCACCCACCACCACCACCACACTCACCCGCTATTGACTAAGCAAAGGACAATTTGTGGGTGGTTTCAGTTGGAATTGCTAGGTCCATAGGATCGAATAACAAACATGAAACAAGTGCGAATACAAATCGAGAAAGTCACAGAATACTCACATCGATCGGTTGAGCGACGCGGCAACGAACAAAAACTTCATTCTGCTCACTGCACTGCCCACAGCAGTTCACTGTCACAGCCTTCTGATTTTTGGCCATTTGAGGATCATCTTCAAGCTCCAAGCTTCGTCGAATGGTTCCCGGCTCATGGGTGGACTTCCCTATCACCTTCGCATATCTCGTAGTGTGCTAGCACTTGCGATTTTTGCCACAAAAATCCAACTCTTGCTTCCCACTACACACGGCAGTGACCAAAAACCAGTGAGGTTTTGGAGCCCCTTGGGCGTGAGATGAGGGAGAAAGAGGAAGAGAGAAATGTGTTGAATTAATTGGTATTTTGTGAAACAAATCCACATATATATTTTCCAAAAATAATAAAATGATTTTCCACAAAAATTGGCTTTACAAAAGTCAAACAATAAAGCCATACCAACCACATCTATCAACTCACATCAAGTCATATCAATCAATCAATGGTCACATCACTCAAAGTGACATGATTTGACGGTTGATGTGACACTAGATGCGACTAGCGATTTTACGCTTGATTTGACGCTTGATTTGACTTGCGTGTCGTACTCGAATTCGAAATGCGAATGCGCTCGCAAATAATCCCGGGCTCGGGTTCGCTAATTCCAAATTAAAGAATTTTCCATTGCGTCGTAATTAAATGATTACGCCTAGCGAAGTCACTATTCACATCGCTAACGAATTAATTCTAAATTAATTAGTTCGGCCGAATTAAAATCTAATTTTAATTCCGCGTCGAAATCTAATTTCGTTTAATATATCAAATATATTAATTTACCGATTAATTCCAAATTAATCGCTTTCTCTCTTTAAATGATATTTTATCCCAGATAAAAATATCTCCACAATTAATCCCAGATTAATTTTCTCTCTCATCTTATTAATCCCAGATTAATTAAAAGTGTGAGTCATACGTCATCGGTGAATCTTTGGGAAGCGACCCATGAGATCCCCGGATATGTTGGCAGTAAAATCGGTCGTCGGACTATCCGAACACGTAAGTACCTCGTACTATGTTTATACTGATTTACAAGACAAGGTTGGCCTCTAGCAAAGCGTCATGCCTCCCCAATTCTCCGGAAATATCCTTACAGGAATAAAGGATCTGTATCAGGCGTAGTATACGTAGTATTGCGTATTTTTGTCCAGTATCGGATGATCACATGCGAGGCCTGGGGCTGGTACAGTGTCTGTCCCGTACGAAGCATATATCAGATGACAAGCAACTAGTCTCTTTAATATCGGATAATCATGACCAAGTCATATTATCCCGACGGTTGCAACCTTATATAGAGAACCAGTTATGTATCCCTGCGCGATCATCAACTCCATATGACTGGAGTGACACTTCCGTCTTGACATCACACCCAACACACTACG
The DNA here is from genome assembly GCA_019454045.1 of Zanthoxylum bungeanum. NCBI lineage: Eukaryota > Viridiplantae > Streptophyta > Magnoliopsida > Sapindales > Rutaceae > Zanthoxylum > Zanthoxylum bungeanum. Next base: position 34,853 of record SKCR01049165.1, read on the forward strand.
ATTCTCTATAAACCCATAATTGGCGTACACAGAAACCGGTTAAAGCCCTGGACGACCTCAACCAAAGTATATTGATTGTCGTATGCATTAGCGGTGCAAGTCTCAGGTTAAGACCAAATACACCTACCCTGATTTCATATTTCCATTGACACATAGTCATACTACCAATGGAATTCCGAGGGGTCTTATCCAGAGCGAAGCTGTTCCCCGTACCATCGGTGAAACACAACCTCCTATTACACTTGCGTGAGTATCCTATACCCAAATATATGAGAACTACGTTGTTGTGCCCTCACACCGCGCACAAGTGTAATACTAGTCTTTTACGCATTCATCGATGTCCAATCTCGATAATGCTCTGACTATGGATATTTAATGATTTATCCTTCGTGGATTGATACTGTCTCATATCATTCTCAATCCAGGAACAAATCACAGGGACCTCTTATCATTTATATATCTAGGTGATCTAATCACAGATGATAAGAGTGCAATCTCCTTTGTCACATAGTTAATTTGTACAACAACACCGTGATCTGTACAAATAGTGACGCTATGGGTCATAATTGTCCAACAATCTCCCACTTGGCCTATAGCCAGTCACTCGAGTGCTTGACACCCGAACTATGTACGGTTGGCTCAAATTACTGAGAAATACTTTCGTCAACGGATTTGCATGATTATCGTCTGATGCGATTTATTCGATCATCACATCACCACGATATATGATCCGAACGAATCAGATGAATAGTCGAAGTATGTATCTGGATCGTTGATGAGACCATTAATTCTTTAGCCTGTGCTGACACCTAGCTCAGCTACTAACAGAACTATATCTAATTTATTTAGATTTATTATCGACCCAGAAGGCTTCTATTGCCGCTTCAGCTGCAGCAATAACCCGCATTTGTTGTTTATACGGTAATAGTATCTTGCTTGGAATATTTCCAGCTCATTGTACCGTAATTTAAATTGTATAGTACCGTTTGCGACTTTTAGTCGTCTTTATCGGTTAGGAAACTTGCTACAGTGATCCCAGTCACTTCAAGTTCTCCTTCTCCACAAATTAAGACAGCATCATTAGTTCTCTAAGATACTAACGGATGTTCTTAACTTCAATCCAGTGACTATCACTCAGACTGGCCTATTTGTGAATCCATATGCTCAAAGCGTATGAGACACCAGGTCGCATACATTTTTCAATGTACGATTCCACGAAGAGTTTTCGAAAGTCAAGCTTTCGCCGATAGTTATTTTATGGGAATATCATTTCCAAGAAATGACATATTATCATCATTATTTATAGGACAGCCACTGTCAGTGCACTCCCACTAACCCTCTTATATACACAAGAATCATTTCGTTTTGAATTAAATCATACTCCATTATGATTATATCAAAACGATAATTCCAAGAACATATGCTTGCTTCAATCCAAACATGGATCGAATAACCCGCAAACCTTGTTTGCTAGTTTTTGGTATGACAAAACCGACAGGATGTTATAAACATCTTCCAAAAGGTTTCCTTTTCAGGAAAGCGATTTTCCGTTAAGCTGACATATTTCACTAATGAAACATGCAGCATTAGCAAGCATTATCCAATGGATTTACCGTGGCAACAAGTAAAAGGTTGAATCGTAATCAACACAATGTTGATAACGATACCTTTCTGCTAAAAGCCTAGCTTTATACGTTGGTATGTTGCCATCCATGTATGTCTTCCTTGAAGACTTATAGTACCAATAGGCACACTGCCTTGCGGTACATCAACTAGTATCCAAACTTGTTGATATACATGGAATCCATTTCGGACTTATGAGATTTTGTCATAATAGGGAGTCGATACCTTGTATCACTTCCTTATACGTAGTTAGTTGGCATACCTCAATAAGATAGACATCTTAATGAGGTGAGATCAGAAACTCATACCCTAGGTTGTTTTCTGACTCTCTCCGACATACGCGGTTCTTGTGTATTTGAAGATTAATGTTATAGTTTCATTCTTGATGAATTATATGTGTTCCAGGATTTGGTGCCTAGAACAGTATTACTCTGATTTTCATCGAGTTATATTATCCTCCCACTTACCACTGCATATCGGTATTCCTCTTAGGAAAACCACATGGCGAGCAACAATCTAATTGTTCTCTTGTGAGTTGTATAAGTACTATATTTATGGTATCCCTAGGATAACCTACAATTGGCACTTATCCAATTTGGGTTTTAGTTTGGTATCATCCAACATATGCCTAGCATTCCTAAGTTTACAGGAATGAGAAACCTGGTTTCTTTCCCGTTCATATCTAATATGAAATCTGTCAAACAGATTTTAATGGAACTTTATTCTAAATAAGTTCTGCACTATTTATGCTTATCCGTTGAAGGAAATGGTAGCTCAGAGCGACTCATGATTAACCTTATCATGTCTAACATAATTCGGTTACTCGGTTCGGACACACCGTCAAATTGACGTGTTCCGGGAGGAGTCCTCATTGAAAGAATACTTTACTCTTTCAAGTATATTAGAAACTTATTGCTTAAGTATTTTCCATTACGGTCTTACCGTGACAGTATAATACTATAGCCGATCTGTTTGTCTATTTCGTGTCGAAACTTTAAAAGTTTTCGATTTGTGTTCTTCAAAAGAAACACATAACCATAACGCGATGCCACATCCGTAAAGGTCACGAAATATTCATATCCACCTCTAGCCTAGCTAGACATAGGTCCACTTGCTTCACTATGAACTAGGGCTAACAGATTGGTGGCTTTTACACTTTTACCAAGTAAATAGTGTTTTAGGCACATTGCCCAATAAACTAGATTCGTAGACTTTATTTGAATATGATCAAATCAGTCCTAGTATCCACTCTTCAAAAGTGTGGATATACGAGTCTTGTTTAATTGTGTCCCAGACAACAATGCCACAATAAAGTTTCATCTGATCAAATCAGTTTTGAGCTATTGTTTGTCATGTTATACGTTTGAGATTTATTTATATTCAAAATATAAATAGTGTTATTCACATCTAATGTGTTTATCTCAATATCATCTTTATATAATAAAACACTTTAGTGTTATAGAATATAAAGGTTCACCCGCAGCGGGTCAAACACTGATATAAAGATAATGTATCTAGTCAAACTAGTTACATAATAACAGTTTCCAAATTTAGGTACACACCCGATGGTAGTTCCTAAAATTAGGTATCTACGGTTAAAACATCGATTTTCGTCCTGTTTCCAATCCGCAGATTTATCTCAATTGAAGTCAGTATCCTGCTCATAGCAGATTCTGAACATCAATATTTATATATCACACTAAGTATCTAAAATCCAATTTTAATACTAGTAGTGAATATATTTGTGACAAACATATTTGAAGTCAGAGCCTTACTCTTCTTCAATTCCTTCGTGTCTGCTTTGTCCAAACGGCAGTCACGCTTCCGCGATCCCGTTTGCCACATTTAGCAGACATTTTGGGATATGTCATTTATCTTCCCAGAAGATTATAAGATTTTGCCTTTGCCTATTTCAACACTCCAGAAGCCTTTGGCCTAGCCTCGACCTTCTAGAATATCGAAGTAAGGTGCGCCTTGCGCTACTTGCCTAATTGCAAAGTTTGACTTTATCTCCTTGAGAATAGTCATCAACTCTCCAAAAGTTTTTATTGCAATATTAGTACTTCTAAAATCTAAGTATATATTTATGAAGATCCTTCAATTTCATTATCATACTTTAAGGATCTAATCCTTAGTTCTGATTCAGAAATTAAGGAGTCTACTGCGACAAGCTTAATGGATTAAGCACTTAAGTTATCATTACATGATCTTCCAAAGATCATGCTCTACTATTTGCTTAACTTCGGGCTTAGGCCTAATATATTATTTTATCAAATAAAATAACTTATTATTTTCCAAGACCATCCTAAAATTTATTCCCATTTTGAAAATTAAATCATTTAAATACTTTTTCCCTAGGATCATGTTTTAAATGTCAATCTTTCAATTTTATCTTGATTTAATAGTCCAACTATTTAATCAACGATTTAGGTACTATTTATTATAATGATTACAATAGTCCAACTATTTAATCAACTATAATTTAATAGATTAAAATCAATTATATTGATTACTATAATCCAATTATAAAATCAACTATAAATGAATAGTTTGAATATTAGTCCAACTATTTATTAAAACAACAATTTAAATATTAGTCCAACTAACATTTAATTTATTTGACGACGAATGATATTTATTTTGAGCGCGTATGGCGAGTAATTGAACGAGTATTGCAAATTCAATTCTTGCCTCCCACTATTTTTCGGCGAGCCTCTAACCCTCTGTCGAGTACTCGGGAAACCGCGTTTCCTAGTGGGCTAGGATCCCGTTAAATATCACACAATCTTGACTTTGGCCAACAAATTGTATGATAATTAACTAGGTAGATCTCTAAGATCGATTGGATCCAATCCAATTCATAGATCCGGTAGGGGGACATCCAAGTCCGAAACACATATCTTATATATGCCAATACATCCAATGTATTACCTAACCTTTTTCCTCTGAATCAACTAAGCCTTGACTTTGGCACAACAAACTTAGCGATCCCAGTTAAGCGCGACCCATTGACCATGGAAAGCTTCGTAATCAATGTCGATGGACAAGAAGTGGTCTTGACTTTGGCCAACAAACCACAACTTGGACAAGACACTGACATGTAACAAAGCCTTCATGATTTAAACACATCCTCGACAGACAAAGGCCTTGACTTTGGCCAACAAACCAATGTCTTCTTAGATCTTGAGTGAGAATCACTCAATGGAAGGAAAGACGCTTAATATTGAACGAGGGTTTTTCGAGTGCAAATTGGCAACCAATTTATTATCTTTGTTAAGGT
>SKCR01049166.1:0-39809 GCA_019454045.1 Zanthoxylum bungeanum
GTCTCGATAATACTATGACTAGGGATATTTAATGATTAAACCTTTGTGGATTGATATTGTCTCATATCTTATAAACCGGAACTAATTATAAGGACTTTTATCATTTATATATTAAAGTAATCTAATTACGAATGATAAAATGTAATTTACATTGTCACATAGTTAATTTGTACAAAAAAACACAATGTCTTCCACTTGGCCTATAGCCAGTCACTCAAGCATCTAACACATGAACTATGTACATGTTGCTCAAACTTTTGCTGAGGAATAGCTTTCGTCAGCGGATCTGCAATGTTGTCCTCTGATGCGACCTTCTTGATTTTCACATCGCCACGATGTATGATCTCATGAATCAGATGGAAACTTCGAAGAACATGCTTGGATCATTGATGAGACTGCGGTTCCTTAGCCTGCGCTATAGCCCCGTTATTGTCATAATATAATGGAACGGGCTCAGCTGCTAATAGAACTACTCCTAATCCAATTAGGAATTTACGAATCCAAACTGCCTCTTTTGCCGCTTCAGCTGCAGCAATATACTCCGCTTCTGTTGTTGAATCGGCAATAGTCTCTTGCTTGGAAGATTTCCAGCTTACTGCTCCGTTGTTCAAACAAAATATGTACCCGGATTGCGACTTACAGTCGTCTTTATCGGTTTGGAAACTTGCATCGGTAAACCCAGTTACCTCAAGTTCTCCATCTCCATAGATTAAGAAAATATCATTAGTTCGCCTAAGATACTTAAGGATATTCTTAACCACCATCCAGTGACCATCACCTGGATCGGCCAGATAGCGACTACACATGCTCAAAACATACGAGACATCAGGTCGCGTACATATCATGGCATACATGATTGATCCGACTGCCGAGGCGAACGGGATCCGACTCATGTTGTCTCTCTCATCTTGAGTTTTAGGACACATGTCCTTAGATAGAGTGACGCCATGTGACACTGGCAACAGTCCCCTCTTAGACTGTTCCATGTTGAATCTCTTCAACACTTTGTCAATATACGTGCTCTGGGAGAGTCCAAGCAGCTTTCTAGATCTATCCTGGTAGATCTTTATTCATAGAATAAAAGCTGCTTCTCCCAGATCCTTCATGGATAATTTTAATGAAAGCCAAGCTTTCACCGATTGTAGCATGGGAATGTCATTGCCTATAAGCAATACATCATCGACATAAAGGACAATGAATGTCAGTGCGCTCCCACTAACCTTCTTATATACACAACGATCGTCCTTGTTTTGAACGAAATCATATTCTTTTATGATCTCATCAAAACGTTGGTTCCAAGAACGCGATGTTTGCTTCAATCCATAAATGGATCGATTTAACTTGCAAACCTTGTCTGCATGTTTAGGTATGACAAAATCGTCAGGCTGTTGTATATAAACATCCTCCAAAAGGTTTCCGTTAAGGAAAACAATTTTGACGTCCATCTGCCATATCTCGTAATCGAAATATGCATTAATAGCAAGCATAATCCGAATGGATTTAATCATGGCAACATGTGAAAAAGTTTAGTCATGATCGACACCATGTCGTTGACGATACCCCTTCGCTACAAGCCTAGCTTTGTATATTTGTATGTTTCCATCCTTGTCGATCTTCCTTTTGAATACCCATTTGCAACCAATAGGCTTTACGCCTTCGGGTGCATCAACCAGTGTCCAAACTTAGTTGGTGTAAATGGAATCCATTTCGGACATCATGGCATCTTGCCATAAACTGGAGTCGGTACCTTGTATCACTTCCTCATACGTAGCCGGTTCGTCTTCCTCAATAAGATTAATATCCACATGAGGTGAGATCAGAAACCCATACCTCTCAGGTTGTTTTCTGACTCTCTCCGACCTACGCGGTTCTTGTGTATTCAAAGAATGTGGTACAGTCTCATCCCTGATGGACTGTTCATGTTCCGTTAAGGATTCTGTTCCAGGAACAGTATCACTCCAATTTTCATCGAGTTCTACTTTCCTCCCACTTACCACTGCATTTAGGAATTCATTCTCAAGGAAAACCATATTTAGAGCAACAAATACTTTGTTCTCTTATGGGTGATAGATGTAATATCCTTTGGTTTCCCTAGGATATCCTACAAATAGGAATTTATCCGATTTGGGTTCTAGTTTGGTACCTTCCAAACGTTTGACGTATGCCTAGCAACCCCAAATCTTCAGGAATGAGAAACCCAGTTTCTTTCCTGTCCATATTTCATATGGTGTCTGTTGAACAGACTTTGACGGAACCTTATTCAAAATAAGTATTGCATTATTCAATGCAAATCCCCGGAAGGAAATAGGTAGCTCTGTGTGACTCATCATCGACCTTACCATGTCTAACAAAGTTCGGTTCGGACACATCGTTCAATTGCGATATTCCAGGAGGAGTCCAATGTGAAAGAATACCATATTCTTTCAAGTAATCAAATATTCGCCACCACGGTCCGACCTTAATGTCTAAATACTTTTGCCGGTCTATTTTTCTACTTCGTGTCGAAACTCTTTGAATTTCTCAAAGGTTTCCGACTTGTGTCTCATAAGATACACATAACCATAACGCGATGCATCATCCGTAAAGGTTACGAAGTATTCATATACACCTCTAGCCTGGCTAGACATGGGCCCACATACGTCACTATGAACTAGGGCTAACAATTCGGTGGCACGTACACCCTTTCCGCTAAAAGGTGTTTTAGGCATTTTACCTAATAAACAAGATTCGCATACGTCATATGAATTTAGATCAAATCCGTCCAAGTACCCACTCTTCGAAAGTGTGGATATGCGAGTCTTGTTAATATGTCCCAGACGATAATGCCACATATAAGTTTCATCTTTGTTACTTAGTTTAAGCCTTTTATTTGTTACATTATATGTTTGAGATTGATTTATATTCAAAATATAAAGACCATTATTTACATCAGCAGTGCAAATCTCCGTATCATTTTTATACATAAAACACCAAGTGTTTCTAAATACAAAAGTATACCCACATTGGGCTAACATAGATACAGAAATAATATTCCTAGTCAAACTAGGTACATAATAATAGTCTGTAAGTTTAAGTACATGCCACGAGGGCAGTTCCAAAACATAAGTTCTTTCTAAAGAGAGAGTTTCTCTCTCTACTTTCTTTTAATTTTTAGTTTTTTAGTTTTTAGTTTTGTAATTTAATTTTAATTACATTTTGTTAATATAGTAATTTAATTTTTACTTTTTACTTTTTACAGTTTTTATTATTTACCATGAGGAGGTAACTCCCCCAGCTAGGGTGAAAGGTAATTCTTTTACTGTTACTATTTAGATTAATCTCCCTTAAAAATAATATATTCACTATTTAAAATATTGACTTAAAAAGGATACCGCCAGATTGGTCGGTTGGTAATTCATTTTAATCTGATTTAAACCTGACTAATAAAGGATATCGCCAGATTGGTCGGTTGGTAATTTAATTTTGGTTCCGCCTTTATGGCTGGTTGGACTTAATTTGACTTAATCAGGTTACCGCCTATATGGCTGGTTGGAAAAAGAATCACAAGTTTATATATTATTTTATGGGAGATATCTAAATTAGTAGTAGTAAAAGTAATTCCTTTTACCTTAGCATTTTATTTTATTGTAATTTACTTTTCAGTATTTACTTTACCGCATTTTTACTTTATGTCTTTTATTTTCAAGTTTTTACTAGCCCTAGTTATGTGTTGTAACTAAATTAGTTATCTGGGGTTGTGATGAAATCCAATATCACCGTTTTTATAAGGGTTAGATTATAGCTTGGGTAATATAAAGATTTATTTATTGAGTCTTAAACTTAATGCTTTTTCATTAACTGGCCATTAATAAAATTGATCTGGTAAATCTAAAATGAACTAGACATAGGGATTTTAGGTTTCAGCCTTAGACTCAATAGCCCACGATCTTCCTTGAGGATAGATAACCCTTTAATAGATTTCCTTACAGGATAGGAATATACCTGTCGGGCGGGGGTAGCCATAATTGGAACTTAAACTTAATGAATCCAGATATTTGGTTGACATAGACATATGGTTCAATTGGGTTAAACTGGATATTTGTGTCTGACCATCGACATAGGCTTACACATAATTTAGTGTTCCAGGTTAATAAATCAATATATTACCCAACTTTAAGATAACCACTTCATCTTTAAAATGATAATTGGAAGAAATCACAACCCTAGATAGTTTTTAATATTAAATTTTCTTAAAATCTACTTCGAACAATGTTATTTAATTGTTTTTAAATTTAGAATCGTCACCATTTCAAATCAATCAAACAACCTGCTAGATACTAGTAATCATTTGATTTCATAAAATTAATAGATTAGATATTAAGTCCTCGTGGGATCGATATTTTTATACTACTTGAACGATACGTGCGCTTGCGTTATACGTGTGTGTTTACGCCGGTCAAGTTTTTGGCGCCATACGAGACCTCCTAATTTTATTTCTTTCTTTGCAGGAACTACTGGAGCAACAAAGATCAAAAAGGTGGCACAAGCACTAAATATGACAAAATTCTTTTTGCCACTTTACCGTTGGAAGAGACCCTTCAAAAGCAACGCTCACGGGATTGTTTTTGATCGGACATCTAAAACGACATTGAAACCTCCTTAACAGATGAATTCCATTCACGTCTGGCTGAAGACGAAAAATTTAGCGCTAGCAGGGAGGCAACCCATGCAATTTGTTGTAATATTTATTTTTCATATTTTGTGTGAACTTTTTAATTTTGTGTGTTAGTTTTGCAGGAAAAATAAAAATGGAATTTTTTAGGACAAAGCAAGCCAGTGCAAGCGGGATTTTCAAAATAAAAATTTGACAAAATCACGAAGATACAAAGTCAATCCAGAAGAGACGGCCAAGTAAGGAGACATCTCTTGGAACGTGTCCCTATGGATCTATCAGTCGCAAGACATGGTTTTGCCAAAAAAAAAAAAAATCCTGCATCAAAACCCTAAGAAACCGAGCGTCGCGACGCTGACTCAAAATCAGAGATAAGCAGAGGCACCGCAGATCTCATTTTTACTTCTTCTTCTTCCTCAAACACCACCAAGACGCACCACTAACAAGCCGAGAAGCCGAGAACCCTCACTATCACCTAAAAAAAAAACGAGAGCCACTACCCATCACGCAAGATCTACCAAACCAAGACCAAGCCGAGACAAACCCAGACCGACCGTGAACCACCGAGATCCAGCCACCCTCACTTAGATCCAGCCGCACCAACAACCACCGCGAGCCACCCTTGCCGTGACCAAGCCACTACCTTCATCACCGTGACCGAGTCTTCGCCAACCGAGATCCACACCGTGAGCAGCCATCGAGAACCAACAGAGCCGAGACCACCAGTCGCCGAGCCTTAGACCGAGATCACCCAGCCGAGATCCACCAAGACTGCCACTATCTCGCCTGAACCGCACACCACCGTCGAGACCGAAACCATCTTCATCCTTGCCGAGACCTTCATCACCGTAACTGAGCCCTTCCTTCACCGATTCACAGCCGAGACACTCACCACCGAGAACCAAGAGAAGCCGTGAACCACCGTCACAGCCAACGAATCTTCACTGCCGAGGAGTACCACCACTGCCAAAATCAAAACTGAAATTACGGTATTGATTTGATAAAAATTTGATTTGGTAATTGGGATTGAATTCGGTGATTTGGTTGATTGTGACTTAGTATTGCGAGAATTGAATTGCGAAGTGTTGATATTTGACAAATTGATTCGTAGTAATTGGGGGCGAAGTATGGAGACAGATTGATATTTGGAGTGTTTGGTGATTGAGTATTTTGTGTGTTGAGGATTTGTGGAAAAACAGAGGGAGTTCTGCCGAAATTTCGGAAAAATGCCGAAGAGATTAAGGGGTTCGACATCTGCACAACCTGATTTTGATAGGTATAAGTTTTTCTCAGCAGCTGCTGAGCAACGCTATGAGCAGGGATTGTTAAGAAGGTCGGGATCATTGAGAGAGGATTTGAGATTCCCTCTGGGATGTTTCCGGATATTGATAGAGTGATCACCGACCGACGCTGGGATAAGCTTTGTATGCAAGCCAGACCTGCGAGCATTTCACTTGTCAGAGAGTTTTATGTGAATGCTGCTCAGCATGTCGCTTTTCATACTATGGTGAGAGGGAAACATGTTGCTTTTGATTCGGATGACAATCAACAAGTTCTATGGGATCCCTGAGATAGGTAGATGAGTATACAGAGTCGAGGAATGGGATTGAATCTCGCAACTGACTGATGAGTTGTGTATCCCCAATGCTACATGGGAGATGAGCAGCAGTGGGGAGTACATGAAGATGAGTTCTAGATTTCTTAAACCAGATGCGAGAGTTTGGTTTCATTTCATTACGAGATCTCTCATACCAGGAACCCATATTACTTTTGTCACCCGAGAGAGGATGACTTTATTGTACTGTTTGATGAAGGGATTATCGATTGATGTGGGAGTTCTGATTTCTACACATATTGCTTGGGCTGCTACCCAATTGCAAGCTGTGCTTTATTACCCTTACCTGATCACTTCCTTATGCACTTTGGGTATGGTTCCAGTTGACCCACAAGAAGAACTTATGCAGCCTATGACAGCTCTGACTCCCCGACTGATACAGCAGCTCCGAGCAGATAGGCAGATACCTGCCGGACCATCTTCCTCAGCACCTGCAGCTGCTCCACAGCAGCCACCCTCACAGTCACGCAGAGCAGCACAGTCTCATACCTTGCCTGAGAGAGTCGCCAGAGTGGAAACGAAGCTGAGATATTTGGTTCAACTGCAGCAAGGAATGGCACGACATATGGGAATGCAGGAGGATCAGATGCCACCATATCCACTTTCAGATAGCGACGAGGACGAGGCTGACGCTTAAACTTGGTATCATTGATCCTATCTTTAGTTTTTGTTTTGAACACATTGGGGACAATGCTTAATTTAGGTTTGGGGGTGCAATGCTTTTGTGTTAAAACTTTCCGTGTGCAATGCTTTTGTGTCAAAACTGTTAAAACTTTCCGTTAAAATTTTTCATTTATGCAACAAAATTCCGTTAAAATCAAAAATGGGAATTCTTTAGTTGATTAGTATCTTGTTTTTTGTTGTATGTTATTTTTATTTTTAGTCCAAAATTTTTCGAAAAATACAAAAAAATTGAAAAATTTTCAAAAATTACAAAAATATTTTGTGTTTTTTGTTTAATTTTACTAAAAAGGTGAAATTGGTAAGAGATAGCTGAGTAAGGAGTTTCCACTCCTAAGACGTATCTCAAACCTAATTCGAAACAAGTTAATTTTTGTTTATTTCATTTTGAATTATTTAATTTTTGAATTCTCCATAAAACGGACTAAAAGGAATCTTCATATGTTCAGTTGCAGATATTATCAACATATATAGTAACATGCAGACATAAGCTAAAATTGAAAAGTTTGTAATATTCAGTGCTCTAGTTTAATTGGAGGAAGCATCTCAAAAAGCAATGGAGTAATAAAAAAAAAAAAAAAAAAAAACGTCTGAGATCCGGGTTACTAAGTCTGTATGGGTGTTTTAACACCTAGTGCCCTAAAACCAACTGGTTTGGGAGTCATTGGCCCAAAACTCGTTACATGGATCAAAGATGCCGCAAAAATATATATATCTGAAGTCAGAGTAATTACGTCTGTAGGGGTGTCTTAACACCTGGTGCCCTAAAGCCAACTGGTTTGGGAGCCACCGACCCAACACTCCTTACATAGATGGAAGATATTGTATATAAATAAAAAATAGAAAAGTGAAAAATCAAAGAAAAAATCAGAAAAATGAGAAAAATTATTCCATTGCTATAAAAAAAGGTGTGAAATCTGATAGAACTTTAGGACAAAAATATTACTCTCTTATCAACTGCACTTATGACTGTTGTGGGCAAAAATGAGTTGATTAATATTTTGTTGGCTGTGTATATGGAGAATGGTAAAAATAATAGGAGAATTTACTTATTCAGTAATTTAGAATAAAACAAAACAACTAGTAACTTGGAGTAAAAGTTTCACCTGATTAGTCACTAACATCTTTATTCTCTTTCGCTTATCTTTTTTCTTTTGTGTGCATTAGTTTTAACTAATTTTTTTACTTTTGTAAAAACGTTTGTGGGTATCGTTGCTGTAAGCCCTCACGAGACTACAACTCGTCCACTAGGGACACCTAGGGGTTTAAAGGCTTGTTGCATACGCTAAATGCAATCGTGATCCCTACGAAAGTGGCTTAGTTAATTTATTTATGTTATTTTATTTTATGTTTTGCTCGAGGACTAGCAAAATGTTAGGTTTGGGGGTGTGATGAGTGGTATTTATATCACTATTTCCCACTCATTTAACCTAATATTTTGTATAGTTTCTTGAGTTTTGTGAACGTTTTGATATGTTTTGTGTTATTTTGTAGATAAAATAAAGTTTGGAAAGCATTGGAGGCAATTTGGGGCAAAAACGGACAAAAATGCGTCAACAGGGATATTTTGGTCTTTTGCGCGTCGCGACGCCCAGACTTCACGTCGCGACGTCTAAAATACGCCGAACAGTGCTAACGTGCGCCGGGTCCACAAATCAGAATCTGAGAAAGTTGACTTTGCTAAAATGCGCCGTGCCACGTGTCACCATCACATCCGACCTGCTAACGTGCGCCGTGCCACGTGTCATCATCATATGCTGCAGACACTCAGAGTTGACACGTGTCGCCTCATCATCAGCCATGTCATCGGTCAAAAAGTCAACTTCGCCATGTGTCACGCCACGTCATACGCCACGTCACAAGGTCAACCAAGTCAACTTGCCACGTCAGCATCAGCCAATCACAGCGTGACACGTGTCGACACGTGTCGCAATCCTACGGTGCCGACAGTCTCTTTCCCACGTGTCGCCACGTCGTCGCCACGTCAGCATCAATAATTGAGTATCCTATCCTTATCTGACACGTGGCGGATAAGAATCTCAGCGACCAATCAGAAGCCGCCACGTGTCACAATAATTGAAGCCCAACCACTCTGCCACGTGTCACTTTATCATCTTATCCAGAATCTTCAAACCAGCGAACCAGAGCGTGCCACGTCGACAAATCCAGCGTCGCGACGCTGAGGACCTGGCGTCGCGACGCTGGATCCTACCGAGGCCTATAAATTGAGCTCGAGATTTCAGAATTCATGGCACCTTCCTCTCTCTTCAATTCCTTCTAAAGAGAGAGTTTCTCTCTAGATTCTTTAGTTTTTAGTTTTTTTTTTTTTTAGTTTTTAGTTTTGTAAATAATTTTATTTACATTTTGTAATAATAGTAATTTAATTTTTACTTTTACTTTTTACAGTTTTTACTATTTACCATTAGGAGGTAACTTCTCCAGCTAGGGTGAAAGGTAATTCTTTTACTGTTACTATTTAGATTAATCTCCCTTAAAAATAATATATTCACTATTTAAAATATTGACTTAAAAAGGATACCGCCAGATTGGTCGGTTGGTAATTTAATTTTAGTTCCGCCTTTATGGCTGGTTGGACTTAGAATCACAAGTTTATATATTATTTTATGGGAGATATCTAAATTAGTAGTAGTAAAAGTAATTCCTTTTACCTTAGCATTTTATTTTATTTTACTTTTCAGTTTTACTTTATGTCTTTTACTTTTCAGTAATTTTACTTTATGTCTTTTACTTTTAAGTTGTTACTAGCCCTAGTTATGTGTTAGTTATCTGGGGTTGTGATGAATTCTAATATCACCGGTTTATAAGGGGTTATTTTATAGTTTGGGTAATTAAAGGTTTACTTATTAAGTCTTAAGCTTAATGCTTCTTGTTGTCTGATCACCAATAAGAATTGATGGGTAAATCTAAAATGAACTAGACATAGGGATTTTAGGTTTCAGCCTTAGACTTAATGCCCACGATCTTCCTTGAGGATAGATAACCCTTTAATAGATTTCCTTACAGGATAGGAATATACCTGTCGGGCGTGGGTAGCCATATTGGAACTTAAACTTAATGAATCCAGATAATTTGGTTGACATAGACATATGGTTCAATTGGGTTAAACTGGGTATTTGCATCTGACCATCGACAGAGGCTTTTGCATAATTTAGTGTTCCAGGTGTTGGGAATTATCTAAGGTCCCAAGATCAAACAAGACATGAAATATGCGTGAATACACCAACGGAGGAGGTAGCGGAATACTCACATTGATCGGTTATGTCGATTTGAAGACGAATCATGCCAAAAACGTACTGCCTTGGTAAGCTTACTGCAACCAGTCCATGCTCACTGCAAAACAGAAATTTGAGTGAAGAAATTGAGCTCCTAGCTTCGTTGGATGGATCCCGGCTCATGGTTGAACCTCCCTACCACCTTCGCAAGACTCGTAGTGTGCTAGCACTTGCGGTTTTCACCACCATGAAAACCCACTCTTGGCTTCCCTTGCTCACACGGTTTTTTGCTTCAAAACCAGTCCAAATTTTCAGTTTGGGCGTGAGAAGAAGAGAGAAAGAGAGAGTTTGAATTGTGTATTAAGTTTCAAAAGATTTACCAAAAATCAATTATATTTATGCCATAATTTTCATTAAATTAATAATAAAATTATGACACATAACATGCAATGGTTTAGAGTGTCAAACACTCAAACTCCATGCAATGACTTTGAGTGCAATGTACACAATCTACATGCAAAGCATTAGAATGACATGTGTCATGTGGGCCCCACACGTTTCCAAATGAAAGTGGGCCCACGTGCACTCACGCGTTCGGGTTCGATATTTCCGAAATACCGAGCTTACGTCGCGACGTTAATTAAATCGAATTTAAATAAATAATTGCGCCTAGCGAAATTATTATTTACGTCGCTTACGAATTAATTCTAAATTAACTCGTTTGCCCGAATTAAAATCTGATTTTAATTCCGCGTCGAAATCTAATTTCGTCTAATATATCGAATATATTAATACATCGATTAATTCAGAATTAATCGTTCTCTCTCTTTAGACGACATTTTATCCTAGATAAAATATCTCCGTTATTAATCCTAGATTAATTTTCTCTCTCTTCTGTATAATCCCAGATTATTCAAGAGTGCGAGTTGTGCGTCATCGGTGGATTATCGGGAAGCGACCCATGAGATCCCCGGATAATCTGGCAGTAAATACGGTCGTCGGAGTATCCGAATCACGTACGTACCAAGTATACGTTCTACTTTCTACGACTACGACGACAAGGTCGACTCCTAGCAAAGCACCAAGTCTACCTAATTCTCCGGACATATCCATTTAAGAATATTAAGATCTGTATCAAGCGTAGTATACTAATGTATTGTGCATATCGGCCCAGTATCGGATAGTCACGTGCTAGGGCTGGGGCTGGATAAGTGTCTGCCCCGTCCGAAACACATATCGGATGTCTGGTAACTAGTCTCTATAATCGGATATTCATGACCTGGTCATAATATCACGATTGGATGCGCATCACTTAAGAGCACTAATACCGTATCCTGCGTGACATCATCTCCATTATGACTGGTGACACTTCCGTCTTGACATCACATCCAATACACTACGATTCTCAATATACCCGGCATTGGCGTACACAGAACCGGTTACAGTCCTAGACGACCTCAACTAAAGTATATCGATTGTCGTAAGCATTAGCGATGTAAGTCTCAGGTTAAGACTATACACACCTACCTTGATATCGGCCTCCCATAGACACATCGTCATAATACCAATGGGATTCCGAGGGGTCTATCCAGAGCGAAGCTGTTTCCCGTACCATCGGTGAAACACGACCTCCTATCGCACTTGCATAAGTATCCAATACTTATATATATGAGAACTATGTCGTTGTGCCATCATAACGCGCACAAGTGCAATACTAGCCTATTCCGCATTATCGATGTCCAGTCTCGATAATACTACGGCTAGGGATATTTAATGATTAATCCTTCGTGGACTGATACTGTCTCATATCATCTCAATCCAGGAACTAATCATAGGGACCTCTCTCTCTCTATTTATATATCTATGGTGATCTAATCACAAATGATGAGAGTGCAATTTCCTTATTACATAGTTAATTTGCTACAACAACACGATGATCTGTGCAAATAGTGACGCTATGGGTCATTTTGTCCAACAATCTCCCACTTGGCACGTAGCGAGTCACTCAAGTGTCCTACACTCGAACTATGTAAGGTTCGCTCAAATTGCTGAGAAAAGGTTTTCGTCAGCGGATTTGTTCGATTATCGTTTGATGCGATTTATACGATCATCACACATCGCCACGATGTATGATCCGAACGAATCAGATGATATAGAAGTATATATCTGGATCGTCGATGAGACCTTTAATTCCTTAGCCTGTGCTGACGCCTAGCTCAGCTGCTAACAGAACTATATCTAATCTAATTAGATTTACTTTCGACCCAAAAGACTTCTTTTGCTGCCTCAGCTGCAGCAATAATCCGCATTTGTTGTTTATTCGGCAACAGTTATCTTGCTCGGAAGATTTCCAGCTCACTGTCCCGTTATTCAAACTTTATAGTACCGCAGTATTTAATCGTTTGGAAACTTGCTGCAGTGATCCCAGTCACTTCAAGTTCTCCTTCTCCATAGTTTAGGACAACATCTTTAGTTCTCTCAGATACTAACAGATGTTCTTAATGTTCAATCCAGTGACTATCACTTGGATTGACCCAATTGTGACTCCATATGCTCGAAGCGTATGAGACACCAATACAAGTACATTTTTAAATGTACAATTTCCCAGAGAGTGTTAACAACTCCAAATCTATCCCAGTAGATCTTTATTCCCTGAATAAAGGTTGTTACTCCCCAGAAGTCTACGGAGAATTTCTATTGAAAGAATATCTATGAAAGCCAAGCTTTCACCAATTGCTTTATGGGAATTTCATTGTCAGTGTCCACTCCCACTAACCTCCTTCCTTATATACACAAGAATTATTTCATTTTGAGTTAAATCATAAACCATTATGATTATTTCAAAACGTCAGTTCCAAGAACCTTATGCTTGCATCAATCCAAACATGGATCGAATAACCCGCAAACCTGGTTGTCGGTTATACAAAATCGTCAGGATGTTTTAAACATCCTCCAAAAGGTTTCCTTTTCAGGAAAGCGATTTTGATTTGTAACTGACATATTTCATAAATGAAATACACAGTTATCAACAAGCATCTTCAAAATGGATTTACCATGATGGCAACAGGTAAAAGGTTGAACCGTTATTAACACAATGTTGATAACGATACCCTTTTCGTCAAAACCTTAGGTTTGCACGTTGGTATGTTGCCTTCCATGTATGTCTTCCTTGAAGACGTTTAATGTACCATAGGCACAATGCCTTGTGGTACAACAACTAGTATCCAAACATAGTTGTTATACATGGAATCCATTTCGGATTCATGGCACTTTGCCATAATAGGGAGTCAATACATCGTATTACTTCCTCATAACGTAGTCGGATGGTACACCTCCATAAGATTGACATCTTTATGAGGTTAGATCAGAAACCCATACCCTAGTTTTGTTTTCTGACTCTATCCGATCTACTAGTTTCTTGTGTATTTGAAGATTAATGGTTTAGATTCATCCTAGATGAACTATTTGTGTTCCATTAAGGACTTCGTGCCTTGAACAGTATTACTACTCCGATTTTCATCGAGTATCACTATCCTCCCACCGACCACTGCACTGCATATCGGTATTCCTCTCAGGAAAACCGCATGGTGAGCAACAATCACATTGTTCTCATGTGGGATTTATAAGTACTATACTTATGGTTTCCCTTAGGATAACCTATATTGACACTAATCCAATTTGGGTTCTTAGTTTGGTATCAACCAAACGTTATGCCTCGCATACCCAAATTATCAGGAATGAGAAACCCGTTTCTTCCCTGTTCATATCCTATATGATATCTGTCAAACAGATTTATATGGAACTTATTCTAAATAAGTTTTGCACTGTTAATACATATCCTGTTTGAAGGAAATAGTAGCTCAGAGCGACTCGTGATAAACCTTATCATGTCCAACAAAATTCGGGTTTTATTTGGACACACCGTCTAACTGACGTGTCTCGGAGGAGTCCTCATATGAAAGAATATCGTACTCTTTCATTTACATATGAAACTTACTGCTTAAGTATTTTCCAATACGGTCTTACCGTGGCGGCATAATACTACAGTCGATCTGTTTGTATACTTCGTGTCGAAACTCAAAGTTTCAGATTTGTGTTCTTCAAAAGAAACACATAACCATAACGTGATGCCACATCCGTTAAGGTCACGAAATATTCATGTTTACATCTAGCCAAGCTAGATATGGGCCCACTTACTTCACCATGAATAGGGCTTACAGATCGGTGGCCCTTTTACTATTACCAAGTGAATAGTATTTTAGGTTTTTAACCTAATAAACTAGATTCGTAGACCTTATTTGAATAGTCAAATCAGTCCTAGTATCCACTCTTCAAAAGTATGGATATACGAGTCTTGTTTATTTGTGTCCTAGACAACAATGCCACATATAAGTCTCTATTGATCAAATCAATTTGAGCTATTTATTTGTCATTTATATGTTTGAGATTTTATTTATATTCAAAATATAAATTATGTTATTTACATCTAATGTATTTATCTCAGTATCATCTTTATATAATGAAACACTTTAGTGTTCTAGAATATAAAGGTTTTATATCCGCATCGGATTAAACACTGATATAGAGATAATGTCTCTAGTCAAACTAGTTACATTATAACATTTCCTAATTTAAGTACATACCCTAAGGGTAGTTCCTAAACTTAGGTATCTACGGTCGAAACAAGCGACTTTCGTCCCGTTTCCAATTCGCAGAGAAATCTCGGCTTGAAGCCAGTATCCAGCTCACACAGCGGATTCTGAACGTCAATACATATATGTATTATGTACCACACTAAGTATTTAAAATCCAATTTCAATACTAGTAGTAAACATAACTTTGACAAATATTTTTAAAGTTAGAGCCTCGCCCTATCTTTAATTCCTTCGTGTCTTCCATATCCAAATGGTAGTCACTTTGGGATATGTCAATTATCTTTTCAATATTTCACAAACCTTTGGCCAAGCCTTGGTTTTAGAATATCGAAATGATATGCACCTTGTGCTACATGCCCAATTGCAAACTTTGACTTTTCTCTCCACTAGAATAGTCAAATTAATTGCAACTTTAATACTTTTAAATCTAAAGATAGATTTATTATAAGTATATTAATTAAGCACTAAAGTCATCATCACATAAATCTTCCAAAGACTTTATGCTCTACTATTTGCTTAATAATGGGCTTAGTCATAATAAGTTTTTTTATCAAATAAATTACCTATTATTAATTCCCAATTGAAAATTAAATCATTTAAAGCATTTAATCCAATGATTATATATTTTAAATATTCAACTTTTCATCAATTGTTTTATTTCTTTCTTGATTTCAATAGTCCAACTATTTAATCAATTTAATAAGGTACTATTTATTATAATGATTACAATAATCCAATTATTTAATCAACTATAATTTTAATATTGATTACTATAATCTAATTATAAAATCAACTATCATTTTAATTCAATTATATTGATTACTATAATCCAATTATAAAATCAACTATATATTGAATGAGTTTGTATATAGTCCAACTATATATGTTTTTAAAACAACATAAAATATTAGTCCAACTAATACTTTTGATTAATATGACGAGTAAAATATAGATGAGCGCGTTTAGCGAGTATTCGAACGAATGTTGCAAATTCAATACTTGCCTCCCACTATTTTTCGTCGAGCCTCTAACCCTCTGTCGAGTACTCGGGAAACCGTGTTTCCTAGTGGGCTAGGATCCCGTTAAATATCACACAATCTTGACTTTGGCCAACAAATTGTATGATAATTAACTAGGTAGATCTCGAAGATCAATTGGATCTCATCCAACTCCTAGATCCAGTAGGTGGACATCCAAGCCCCAAACATATATCTAATATATGCCTATACATCGAATGTATACCCTAACCTTTTTCCTCTGAATCAACTAGGCCTTGGCTTTGGCACAACAAACCTAATGATCCCAGTCAAGCGCGGACCCATTGACATGGAAGCTTCGTAATCAATGTCGTTGGACAAGAAGTGGTCTTGACTTTGGCCAACAAACCACAACTTGGACAAGACACACACCAATATGGAACAAAGCCTCGTGATTAAAACACATCTTCGAAGGACAAGGGCTTGACTTTGGCCAACAACCCCTGCCAATCTAGGATCTTGAGTAAGAATCACTCAATGGAAGGAAAAAACGCATGATATTTTATGAGGGTTTTTCGCGTGCAAATTGGCTACCAATTTAATTATCTTTGTTAGGTCTCATCATCATACACCCTTAAACATGCATTCTAAATACATAATAAAGCGAGTATGAAAATAAATAATAATGATATGCGGATGGATACTTAACATATTGATCCTAGATCAAATCTCTCCCTTCTCACTCAAGCTAGCACTAGTCTAGCTACTACTTTACTACTACCCGTTACACTACACTTCTAAAGAAACCTCATATACATAGAGGGGAATAGGTGAGAAGAGAATACAAAGAGAAAGAAGGTGATAAGGCTGGACACGCAGGTCCAATTTAATAAATCGAATTTATTACAACAATTTCTAAAATTGCCCACCCAACTAATATCCATCCGATATACATTATTCATTCAACACACCACGTATTCACACACATAAGCATGCTATCAATCAATCTAATCAAATTAATTAATCTGATAATTAAGTGATCATCCAATGTTCAAACAACGATTTGATTTTGTTCGAGTCAAACTCGTTTTTGCGAATAAGTACTTAAAGTACGAATTCATGAATTAAATTAAACTACATCATTAAATCTAATTTAACATGTATTTAATACTAATTCATTATTCAATTCCAATTAAATATACACTTACACTTTTTCAATAAACCTTTTCGATTTAAATTCCAAATTTAATCGTAACGCGTCTCAAAGACCGATTAACGTCCAACGTCAATTCAATTAAAGTCCAATGGGCTTTTGATTGATTTCTTAAGGCGTGGACTTTTGGTCAACTCGGGTCAAACCGATAACCAAAGTCCAATCCGGGATTTACCCCATAAGCCCATAAATCAATCTTGGCCCATTAGGCCCAATTGAACATAAAGGTTCATTAGCCGCAATTGGGCTTTATGGTTAAGGTTTTGGGCCCAATTGGATCCAATCCACTTGGCCTAAACCAAACTTGATAAATCAAGCCCAATAGGCCCAATTACAATATTAAAGTCCAATTTCCAAAATTAGGCCCAATTAATTAAATATGACAAAATCCAATTTCATATTCAATTAAAATAAAGTGTATTACATGATTAATCAACTAAATCAATATTTCTAAAACACCATATTAGTCCAATTAATCATGCTTAATTCATTATTACATGTCCAACATACAAATTGAAAAATCAAACCCATTTACATGCTACTAAGCTCTCGGCCAAGGAGGGATTTTGTGTCCGATTCGGTTTCAATCCAATCGAACATACAATCGACATTAAATCACCATCCAATTTGATTACATACACATCCAATGTCATAAAATCAAAATTACCAAGACATTAAAGGGCATTGTAGATTCGGCCAACATAAGGAATTTAGGGATTTTGTTCAATTCAAAATTCAATCCAATTAATTTCAAATTAACATCATCCTACATGATTCTAACTCATCAAATATGAATCAAAAACAAAAAATTCCAAGAACTCCAATATCAATTTACATTCGGCCAACATCAATATTTTGGGGAAAATTATTCCAAATCAATTTTCAACAAATTGGTCCAACCAAAATGCAATAAAACATGTTATAAGCATACTCAAACAATCAATTTATTCAAATCATGCTCAACAAACATTTACCCAAATTTTAAGCCCTACATTTTTCATGCTTGCAACATTAGCTCTGATACCATTGTTGGGAATTATCTAAGGTCCCAAGATCAAACAAGACATGAAATAATGCGTGAATACACCAACGGAGGTAGCGGAATACTCACATTGATCGGTTATGTCGATTTGAAGACGAATCATGCCAAAAACGTACTGCCTTGGTAAGCTTACTGCAACCAGTCCATGCTCACTGCAAAACAGAAATTTGAGTGAAGAAATTGAGCTCCTAGCTTCGTTGGATGGATCCCGGCTCATGGTTGAACCTCCCTACCACCTTCGCAAGACTCGTAGTGTGCTAGCACTTGCGGTTTTCACCATGAAAACCCAACTCTTGCTTCCCTTGCTTCCCTTGCTCACGGTTTTTGGCTTCAAAAACCAGTCCAAAGTTTTCAGTTTGGGCGTGAGAAGAAGAGAGAAAGAGAGAGTTTGAATTGTGTATTAAGTTGTCAAAAGATTTACCAAAAATCAATTTATATTTATGCCATAATTTTCATTAAATTAATAATAAAATTATGACACATAACATGCAATGGTTTAGAGTGTCAAACACTCAAACTCCATGCAATGACTTTGAGTGCAATGTACACAATCTACATGCAAAGCATTAGAATGACATGTGTCATGTGGGCCCCACACGTTTCCAAATGAAAGTGGGCCACGTGCACTCACGCGTTCGGGTTCGATATTTCCGAAATACCGAGCTTACGTCGCGACGTTAATTAAATCGAATTTAAATAAATAATTGCGCCTAGCGAAATTATTATTTACGTCGCTAACGAATTAATTCTAAATTAACTCGTTTGCCCGAATTAAAATCTGATTTTAATTCCGCGTCGAAATCTAATTTCGTCTAATATATCGAATATATTATTACATCGATTAATTCAAATTAATCGTTCTCTCTCTTTAGACGACATTTTATCCTAGATAAAATATCTCCGTTATTAATCCTAGATTAATTTTCTCTCTCTTCTGTATAATCCCAGATTATTCAAGAGTGCGAGTTGTGCGTCATCGGTGGATTATCGGGAAGCGACCCATGAGATCCCCGGATAATCTGGCAGTAAATACGGTCGTCGGAGTATCCGAATCACGTACGTACAAACTACGTACTACTCTACTACACCGATTTACGAGACAAGGTCGACTCCTAGCAAAGCACCAAGTCTACCTAATTCTCCGGACATATCCATTTAAGAATATTAAGATCTGTATCAAGCGTAGTATACTAATGTATTGTGCATATCGGCCCAGTATCGGATAGTCACGTGCTAGGGCTGGGGCTGGATAAGTGTCTGCCCCGTCCGAAACACATATCGGATGTCTGGTAACTAGTCTCTATAATCGGATATTCATGACCTGGTCATAATATCACGATTGGATGCGCATCACTTTAAGAGCACTAATACCGTATCCTGCGTGACATCATCTCCATTATGACTGGAGTGACACTTCCGTCTTGACATCACATCCAATACACTACGATTCTCAATAAACCCGGCATTGGCGTACACAGAACCGGTTACAGTCCTAGACGACCTCAACTAAAGTATATCGATTGTCGTAAGCATTAGCGATGTAAGTCTCAGGTTAAGACTATACACACCTACCTTGATATCGGCCTCCCATAGACACACATCGTCATAATACCAATGGGATTCCGAGGGGTCTATCCAGAGCGAAGCTGTTTCCCGTACCATCGGTGAAACACGACCTCCTATCGCACTTGCATAAGTATCCAATACTTATATATATGAGAACTATGTCGTTGTGCCATCATAACGCGCACAAGTGCAATACTAGCCTATTCCGCATTATCGATGTCCAGTCTCGATAATACTACGGCTAGGGATATTTAATGATTAATCCTTCGTGGACTGATACTGTCTCATATCATCTCAATCCAGGAACTAATCATAGGGACCTCTCTTCATTTATATATCTATGGTGATCTAATCACAAATGATGAGAGTGCAATTTCCTTATTACATAGTTAATTTGCTACACAACACGATGATCTGTGCAAATAGTGACGCTATGGGTCATTTTGTCCAACACCAGGTTAGTAAACTGATTTATTACACAAACATAAAATAACCACTTCTCTTTTAAAGATATTAGAATGATTCACGACCCTAGATCTTTGTGTCTTTTGTTATTTTCCTTAGTTTGATTCTTTGTCTTTTATTTATTTTATTTTGTAAAACCACATTCAACCAATCAAACAATCATTCTCTTCTCTTCTCCATTTAATTAGATATTTGTAAATAAATAGATTCAACAATTATAACAATAGGAATTAAGTCCTCGTGGGATCGATATTTTTATACTACTTGAACGATACGTGCGCTGCGTTATACGTGTGTGTTTACGCCGGTCAAGTTTTTGGTCAAAAACTTGACCGGCGTAAACACACACGTATAACGCAAGCACACGTATCGTTCAAGTAGTAAAAATATCGATCCCACGAGGACTTAATATCTAAACTATTAATTTTATGAGGTCAAATGATTACTAATATCTAACAAGTTGATTGATTGATTTGAAATGGTGACGATTCTAAATTTAAAAGCAAGTAAATAAAATAGTCGAAAATAGGTTTTAAGAAAATTCAATATTAAAAACTATCTAGGGTTGTGATTTCTTCCAATATCATTTTAAAGATGAGGTGGTTATCTTAAAGTTGGGTAATATATTGATTTATTAACGTGGAACACTAAATTATGTGTAAGCCTCTGTCGATTGTTAGACACAAATACCCAGTTTAACCCAATTGAACCATATGTCTATGTCAACCAAATTATCTGGATTCATTAAGTTTAAGTTCCAATTATGGCTACCCCCGCCCGACAGGTATATTCCTATCCTGTAAGGAAATCTATTAAAGGGTTATCTATCCTCAAGGAAGATCGTGGGCTGTTGAGTCTGAGGCTGAAACCTAAAATCCCTATGTCAAGTTCATTTTAGATTTACCAGATAAATTTTATTAATGGCCAATTAATGAAAAAACATTAAGTTTAAGAGTCAATAAATAAATCTTTATATTACCCAAGCTATAATCTAACCCTTATAAAACGGTGATATTGGATTTCATCACAACCCTAGATAACTAATTTAGTTACAACACATAACTAGGGCTAGTAAAAACTTGAAAATAAAAGACATAAAGTAAAAATGCGGTAAAGTAAATACTGAAAAGTAAATTACAATAAAATAAAATGCTAAGGTAAAAGGAATTACTTTTACTACTACTAATTTAGATATCTCCCATAAAATAATATATAAACTTGTGATTCTTTTTCCAACCAGCCATATAGGCGGTAACCTGATTAAGTCAATTTAAGTCCAACCAGCCATAAAGGCGGAACCAAAATTAAATTACCAACCGACCAATCTGGCGGTATCCTTTATTAGTCAGGTTTAAATCAGATTAAAATGAATTACCAACCGACCAATCTGGCGGTATCCTTTTTAAGTCAATATTTTAAATAGTGAATTTATTATTTTTAAGGGAGATTAATCTAAATAGTAACAGTAAAAGAATTACCTTTCACCCTAGCTGGGAGAGTTACCTCCTCATGGTAAATAATAAAAACTGTAAAAAGTAAAATTAAATTACTATATTAACAAAACGTAATTAAAATTAATTACAAAACTAAAACTAAAAAACTAAAAATTAAAAGAAGTAGAGAGAGAAACTCTCTCTTTAGAAAGATTATAAGAGAGAGAGTGTGCACTGAATTCTGAAATCTCGAGCTCAATTTATAGGCCTCGGTAGGATCCAGCGTCGCGACGCCAGGTCCTCAGCGTCGCGACTCCGGATTTGTCGACGTGGCACGCTCTGGTTCGCTGGTTTGAAGATTCTGGATAAGATGATAAGGTGACACGTGGCAGAGTGGTTGGGCTTCAATTATTGTGACACGTGGCGGCTTCTGATTGGTTGCTGAGATTCTTATCCGCCACGTGTCAGATAAGGATAGGATACTCAATTATTGATGCTGACGTGGCGGTGACGTGGCGACATGTGGGAAAGAGACTGTCGGCACCATAGAATTGCGACACGTGTCACGCTGTGATTGGCTGATGCTGACGTGGCAAGTTGACTTGGTTGACCTTGTGACGTGGCGGATGACGTGGCGTGACACATGGCGAAGTTGACTTTTTGACCGATGACATGGCTGATGACGAGGCGACATGTGTCAACTCTGAGTGTCGGCAGCATATGATGATGACACGTGGCACGGCGCACGTTAGCAGGTCGGCTGTGATGTGACACGTGGCACGGCGCATTTTAGCAAAGTCAAACTTTTCTCAGATTCTGATTTGTGGACCCGGTGCACGTTAGCACTGTTCTGCGCATTTTAGACGTCGCGACACGGAAGTATGGGCCTCACGACGCGCTTAAGACCAAAATATCCCTGTTGACGCATTTTTGTCCGTTTTTGCCCCAAATTGCCTCCTATGCTTTCCAAACTTTATTTTATCTACAAAATAACACAAAACATATCAAAACGTTCACAAAACTCAAGAAACTATACAAAATATTAGGTTAAATGAGTGGGAATAGTGATATAAATACCACTCATCACACCCACCCCCCAACCTAACATTTTTCTAGTCCTCGAGCAAAACATCAAAATAAATAACATAAATAAATTAACTAAGCCACTTTCGTAGGGATCACAATTGCATTTAGCGTATGCAACAAGCCTTTAAACCCCTAGGTGTCCCTAGTGGACGAGTTGTAGTCTCGTGAGGGTTTACAGCAATGATACCCACAAACATTTTTACAAAAGTAAAAAGTTAGTTAAAACTAATGCACACAAAAGCAAAAAGACAAGCGAAAAGAGAATAAAGATGTTAGTGACTAATCAGGTGAAACTTCTACTCTAAGTTACTAGTTATTTTGTTTCATTCTAAATTACCGAATAGGTAAATTCTCCGATTATTTTTTACCATTCTCCATATACACAGCCAACAAAATATTAATCAACTCATTTTTGCCCACAACAGTCATAAGTGCAGTTGATAAGAGAGTAATATTTTTGTCCTAAAGTTCTATCAGATTTAACACCTTTTGGCAGCAATGGAATAATTTTTCTCATTTTTCTGATTTTTTCTTTGATTTTTCTGAATTTTGACTTTTTATTTATATACAATACCTTTCGTCTATGTAGCGAGCTTTGGGTCGGTGGCTCCCAAACCAGTTGGCTTTAGGGCACCAGGTGTTAAGACACCCCTACGGACTTAATTACCCAGACTTCAGATATATATATTTTTGCAGCATCTTCGATCCATGTAGCGAGCTTTGGGTCAGTGACTCCCAAACCAGTTGGTTTTAGGGTACTAGGTGTTAAAACACCCTTACAGACTTAATAACCCGGATCTTAGATACTTTATTTTTGTAAATCAGAATTTTTTTTTTTTTTTTTTTTTACTCCACTGCTTTTTGAGATGTTTCCTCCAATTAAACTAGAGCACTGAATATTACAAACTTTTCAATTTTAGCTTATGTCCGTATGTTACTATATATGTTGATAATATCTATCAATTGAGCATATGAAGATCCATTTTAGTCAGTTTTATGGAGAATTCACAAATTAAATAATTTAAAATGAAATAAACAAAAATTAACTTGTTTCGAAAATAGGCTTGAGATACGTCTCAGGAGTGGAAAATCCTTACTCAGCTATCTCTTACCAATTTCACCTTTTTAGTCAAATTAAAAACAAAAAAAAAACACAAAATATTTTTGTAATTTTTGAAACTTTTTCAATTTTTTTGTATTTTTCCGAAAAATTTTGGACTAAAAATAAAAACAACATACAAACTAAAGAACAAGGTACTAATCAACTAATTCCCTCCCCCAAACCTAAATGAGACATTGTCCCCAATATCTTAAACAGTAGAAGAAGAGTTTAGAAGATAATACCTGGTTAGCAGAAATTCTACAGGAAATTAAAGGTTAAGATCCAGATTAACCGGACGCCTCTTACCACGATCGTCTTCGAACCAATTTATCTTTGAAAGGATAGGGTCAACTTGTGGTTCATAGGCTATGAGTTGGTCTATTAGATCCGGAGCAGTTCTGGCAGTGAAGAGGAGTTCTTTCAAAGGTTTTGACACGAACCCATTTCTCCGAGCATCATCAAGAAACACACAAAGACAATCATAAAATCCATCAACGTTAAACAGCCCAATTGGTTTCTGGTGTATGTTCAGGTTCGCCCAAGATAATACTATAAATATTTCCTCCAATGTACCCAAGCCACCTGGCAAAGCGATAAAAGCATCAGCACGGTTAATCATTTCTACCAGTCGTTCAGACATACCTGGCACGATCAATTCCTCTCCGTTTGATGATCCAATAAGATTTGCCTCTGCCAAGGGTTTTGGGATGATTCCAAAGACATGACTGCCTCCTTCCTGAACAGCCTTTGAAACGATCCCCATTAGTCCAAGATTGCCCCCGCCATATATTAAGTGCATATTCCTTGCAGCTAAGACTCGACCCAATTCCTGTGCTGCTTCTATGTATTGTGGCTTAGTACCAATACTACTGCCGCAAAACACACAAATGTTTTCAACTCGTCTTCTTGAAGTGGCTTCGATTTTTTTATGTATTTCTTTCTCAACTCGGGATGCCTTCAAAAGTGCAATGACGGGATGAATTTATAGTACCTGAAAAGGGTGAGTAAAAAATAGCACAAGTATCTTCCAGAGGACGATTAGTAGCGAAATAGAAAATAGATCGTGATAGTCAACAAGATCTGGATCCTGTCGGAGAAAAGAAGAAATCAATAAAGAAATCACAATTATTAAGAAAAGACAAGAGATATAATATTTACAAGAAAAGTAACGGCTTGATTGACGTCTATGCGTCAGGGACAAGCTTCCCATCCAATTTTCTTATAAATTGGCAAACAGGGTCTTTTTGAGTCAGATTCCCGAGACTTAATTGTTGTCTTTCTTTTGGAATTATGTATGTAATTTGCGAATGGCAATGTGAACATATCCACTGGGATGCGTCTCAAGAGTTGAAGATATTCATCTAAAGACTCCTTACTCAAGCCATCCCTAATGAATTTAATTTTGTCTTCGCGATTATCAGACACCATTCTAAAGAACGACAACGAGTGTTGCAATTAAATCGTGCACATTTATTAAAACAACACCCATTTGTTTAGCTCTCGTTTCTTTGCATAGGTGCTTCTTCCAAAAACCAGGCAGATGTGAAATAAAAGAGTCAGAAGACTCACCTGCCAATCGGACTCGTGCTTCAATTACCCAACGAATATCATTAGGAACACCTTGAATCGTAGTAGTCTCATCTGTTCCAAACGAGCTTTGTAAACTTTCATCAGAGATTTTTGAGGGAGAGAAGGAAATTGCTTGCGAAAGATTTGCGAGAGCATCTTCCATTGAAATAACTAATCCTGCCAAAAATTAAACACACAAAAATTAAAAACACCAAATCACAATATATACACAAATTGCATGGGTTGCCTCCCTGCGAGCGCTATTTTAAAGTCGTCAGCTAGACGTGACTTCTCGAACGTTAAGCTGGATCTGAAAGTGTAACACTTTCTTTTTGTCGCTCAAATGATTCTCCCAGTAGTTCTTGACACGCTTGTTTTTAACCTTGAAAGTTTGTTAGCGTCAGGATCATGTATCTCAACGGCTCTATTTGGTAAAATTTGGTGATCACAAATGGACCTGACCACCGTGATTTTGGCTTCCATGGGAAGAATTTCACCCTTGATTTGTTTAACAGTACCTTCTGCCCTGGTTCCAGTTGTATGCGCACTAACTTCTCGTCATGTCGTTTCTTGCCCTTTTCTTTGTACACATTTGGATCCTCAAAAGGCTGATTGTGAAATTCCTCCAATTCGTTGAGCTGGTGGAAATTTTTCTCTTCTGTTGCTTGTAGAGCAAGAATTGGCTCTTTCAGTACGTAGTGCGCTTTATCTTCAGGCTCCACAGGTAATTGACATGCTTTAGTTTGTCAGTAGAACTTTGTTTTCATCAGAGTTCTGAATGATACTGTGTATCACATCAAGTCTGAAACATTCCTCTTCTTTTCATCATCTGGGAAATTCATGGCTTTGAAAACATTGAATGTTACTTCTTGGTCTTGTACCCTCATGGTTAGTTCTCCTTTTTGTACATCAATAATGGTTCGACCTGTAGCCAAGAATGGTCTCCCAAGGATGATTGGCACGTCTGCGTCTTCCTCCATATCAAGGACAATAAAATCTGCTGGGAAAATGAATTTGTCAACCTTGACCAGCACATCCTCAACTACACCTCTCGGAAATACGAGCGTTCTATCAGCAAGTTGCAGTGAGACTGAAGTTGGCATTGTTTCTCCAATCTGTAATTTCCTGAAAATAGAAAAAGGCATCAAGTTAACACTCGCACCTAAATCACACAAAGCCTTACCAAAGTTATGTTCTCCTATGACGCAAGGAACAGTGAAACTGCCAGGATCTTTCAACTTTGGGGGAAGTTTCCTCTGAATAATGGCGCTGCATTCTTCTGTTAATGCTACTGTCTCGTAATCTCCCAATCT
Source organism: Zanthoxylum bungeanum (assembly GCA_019454045.1). NCBI lineage: Eukaryota > Viridiplantae > Streptophyta > Magnoliopsida > Sapindales > Rutaceae > Zanthoxylum > Zanthoxylum bungeanum. The sequence continues at coordinate 26,602 of SKCR01049166.1, forward strand.
CCGTTTTCGTGAAAGAATATCTTTCATGAATTTGGCATAGGTGGGCATTTGTTCCAACGCTTCTGCAAATGGAATGTTGATATGCAGCTTTTTGAAGATTCTCCAGGAACGAGAAAACTGCTTGTCCAATTTGTTCTTCTGAAGACGTTGAGGAAAGGACTTGAGTGATTGTGATCTGTTCTTTTTCTTTGCTTCTTTTTCCTCCATCTGTTGCTTGTTTCTTTTGGAACTTCCTCAGCAGTTGTTTTGGCTCCAACATCTTTGTTGATTTCAGTACCGCTTTTTAACATGATGGTGCATGACATTGCTCCTTCCCCATGTTCTTGGATTTGGCTCTGTGTTGCTAGGAAGGGTACCTGGCGGTCTGTAACTCTGAGCATTGGCCAGTTGTCCCATTTGATTCTCCAGTATTTTAATAGAAGATGAATGGACTTTGAAATATAGTGTCATATCTTGCTGCTGAGAGTCGTGTTTTGCTTCCATCTTTTTCAAGTAGGTCAACACTTCTGTTATTCCTGATTCATTTGCCTGCTCCTGGCCTTTGTTCTGTTGCTGGAATTCAGGTGGATAGTTCTGCTGTTGGCCTGAATTGTTGCTCCATGATAAATTAGGATGATTCCTCCACCCTTGTAGGGTTGTAGGTGTTGGAATATGAATTGTTCCCTTGTCTGTTGAAATTGTTGACATAATTCACCGTTTCTCAAGTTGGTTTGGTTCTGGTGCTCCTCCATATGGTGAACTTGTGGATCCAGTGATGTTCACAACTTGCGTTGCTAAGTAAGTTTCTAGACATTGCATATCTGATCCAGCCTGGTATTCACTGCTGTGTTTGCTCCAACTTCATAAATTCCTGCAATTCTTTGGATCATGCTCCTTTCTGTGTGGCCACAAGGAATTGTTGTTGGCCATTTCTTCGATTAAGTCCCAGGCTTGATCTTCTCCTTTTGCCATCAAAGCTCCTCCAGCAGCAGCATCAATTGGTTTCATTATTCCAGAAAGCCCATTAGAAACCCATTGTAGAAGGTCTGAACTTGTAAGCCACTTTGGAATCTCATGGTGAGGACATTTTCGGAGTAAATCTTTGTACCTTTCCCAAGCTTCGCAGAGGGATTCTGAATCTTGTTGTACAAAGGATGTGTGATGTCATTCCTCAATTTTCCGGTTCTGGCTGGTGGTGGAAAGTACTTTGCAAGAAGAAATTTGGTGGCTAAAGTGTTCCAAGTTGTGATTGGAACCCTGTGAATGCTGGTAGTGAATGTAGCCAAGCTTTAGCTCTGTCCTTCAGGGAATATGGAAAAACTCGCAGTCTCATTGCTTCTTCTGATGCTCTGTTGTAGTTAAAAGTGCCGCAAACTTCCAGGAAAGTTGCTGATGTGGGCATTAGGATCTTCAGTTGCATTCCCCCCGAACTGAACTGAGTGCTGTCATCTGAATGCATGTTTTATGACACGCATTTGTGTTTTTAAGGTCACAAGCAATTTGCTAAAAGGTAAGGGAGGAAGTACAATACAGGAAAGGAAATGAGTTGCAACCACCGGATGTTCTGTCTCGAATGGGAAATTGTGTGGTGCAACGTTCAAAGGTCAGGTTCCATGTTGACTAAAGCTTCTTGGCCTTCTCGCCTTCCCTTCTCAACTGTCTGATGGTTCTTCAATTTCTGGGTCAAGCGGTCGGAGTCAGGAGTTCAAAGTTCAAACTTCTGGTTCGTTCATGAAGTTTCTGAGAACCTGAACACAGGAAAACAAAAACAATAAAAAAAAATTAGATACAAGAACGTATCTAACCCCTAAACTAATAGTAAAGATAAATAAGTCCCGGCAACGGCGCCAAAAACTTGACCGGCGTAAACACACACGTATAACGCAAGCGCACGTATCGTTCAAGTAGTATAAAAATATCGATCCCACGAGGACTTAATATCTAAACTATTAATTTTATGAGGTCAAATGATTACTATATCTAACAAGTTGATTGATTGATTTGAAATGGTGACGATTCTAAATTTAAAAGCAAGTAAATAAAATTGTCGAAATAGGTTTTAAGAAAATTCAATATTAAAAACTATCTAGGGTTGTGATTTCTTCCAATATCATTTTAAGATGAAGTGGTTATCTTAAAGTTGGGTAATATATTGATTTATTAACCTGGAACACTAAATTATGTGTAAGCCTCTGTCGATGGTCAGACACAAATACCCAGTTTAACCCAATTGAACCATATGTCTATGTCAACCAAATTATCTGGATTCATTAAGTTTAAGTTCCAATTATGGCTACCCCCGCCCGACAGGTATATTCCTATCCTGTAAGGAAATCTATTAAAGGGTTATCTATCCTCAAGGAAGATCGTGGGCTATTAGTCTAAGGCGCTGAAACCTAAAATCCCTATGTCTAGTTCATTTTAGATTTACCAGATCAATTTTATTAATGGCCAGTTAATGAAAAAGCATTAAGTTTAAGACTCAATAAATAAATCTTTATATTACCCAAGCTATAATCTAACCCTTATAAAACGGTGATATTGGATTTCATCACAACCCCAGATAACTAATTTAGTTACAACACATAACTAGGGCTAGTAAAAACTTGAAAATAAAAGACATAAAGTAAAAATGCGGTAAAGTAAAGATAAAGTAAATACTGAAAAGTAAATTACAATAAAATAAAATGCTAAGGTAAAAGGAATTACTTTTACTACTACTAATTTAGATATCTCCCATAAAATAATATATAAACTTGTGATTCTTTTTCCAACCAGCCATATAGGCGGTAACCTGATTAAGTCAAATTAAGTCCAACCAGCCATAAAGGCGGAACCAAAATTAAATTACCAACCGACCAATCTGGCGGTATCCTTTATTAGTCAGGTTTAAATCAGATTAAAATGAATTACCAACCGACCAATCTGGCGGTATCCTTTTTAAGTCAATATTTTAAATAGTGAATATATTATTTTTAAGGGAGATTAATCTAAATAGTAACAGTAAAAGAATTACCTTTCACCCTAGCTGGGGGAGTTACCTCCTCATGGTAAATAATAAAAACTGTAAAGTAAAAAGTAAAAATTAAATTACTATATTAACAAAACGTAATTAAAATTAATTACAAAACTAAAAACTAAAAAACTAAAAATTAAAAGAAAGTAGAGAGAGAACTCTCTCTTTAGAAAGATTATAAGAGAGAGAGTGGTGCAATGAATTCTGAAATCTCGAGCTCAATTTATAGGCCTCGGTAGGGATCCAGCGTCGCGACGCCAGGTCCTCAGCGTCGCGACGCCGGATTTGTCGACGTGGCACGCTCTGGTTCGCTGGTTTGAAGATTCTGGATAAGATGATAAGGTGACACGTGGCAGAGTGGTTGGGCTTCAATTATTGTGACACGTGGCGGCTTCTGATTGGTCGCTGAGATTCTTATCCGCCACGTGTCAGATAAGGATAGGATAATCAATTATGATTGATGACGTGACGTGGAGGTGGGTGACGTGGCGACACGTGGGAAAGAGACTGTCGGCACCATAGAATTGCGACACGTGTCACGCTGTGATTGGCTGATGTGACGTGGCAAGTTGACTTGGTTGACCTTGTGACGTGGCGGTGACGTGCGTGACACATGGCGAAGTTGACTTTTGACCGATGACATGGCTGATGACGAGGCGACACTCAACTCTGAGTGTCGGCAGCATATGATGATGACACGTGGCACGGCGCACGTTAGCAGTCGGCTGTGATGTGACACGTGGCACGGCGCATTTTAGCAAAGTCAAACTTTTCTCAGATTCTGATTTGTGGACCCGGCGCACGTTAGCACTGTTCGGCGCATTTTAGACGTCGCGACGCGGAAGTCTGGGCGTCGCGACGCGCTTAAGACCAAAATATCCCTGTTGACGCAATTTTGTCCGTTTTTGCCCCAAATGCCTCCAATGCTTTCCAAACTTTATTTTATCTACAAAATAACACAAAACATATCAAAACGTTCACAAAACTCAAGAAACTATACAAAATATTAGGTTAAATGAGTGGGAAATAGTGATATAAATACCACTCATCACACCCCCAAACCTAACATTTTGCTAGTCCTCGAGCAAAACAAAACATAAAAATAACATAAATAAAAATTAACTAAGCCACTTTCGTAGGGATCACGATTGCATTTAGCGTATGCAACAAGCCTTTAAACCCCTAGGTGTCCCTAGTGGACGAGTTGTAGTCTCGTGAGGGTTACAGCAATGATACCCACAAACATTTTTACAAAAGTAAAAGTTAGTTAAAACTAATGCACACAAAAGCAAAAAGACAAGCGAAAAGAGAATAAAGATGTTAGTGACTAATCAGGTGAAACTTCTACTCCAAGTTACTAGTTGTTTTGTTTCATTCTAAATTACCGAATAGGTAAATTCTCCGATTATTTTTACCATTCTCCATATACACAGCCAACAAAATATTAATCAACTCATTTTTGCCCACAACAGTCATAAGTGCAGTTGATAAGAGAGTAATATTTTTGTCCTAAAGTTCTATCAGATTTCACACCTTTTGGCAGCAATGGAATAATTTTTCTCATTTTTCTGATTTTTTCTTTGATTTTTTTTTTTTTTTATTTATACAATATCTTCCATCTATGTAGCGAGTGTTGGGTCGGTGGCTCCCAAACCAGTTGGCTTTAGGGCACCAGGTGTTAAGACACCCCTACGGACTTAATTACTCAGACTTCAGATATATATATTTTTGCAGCATCTTCGATCCATGTAACGAGCTTTGGGCCAGTGACTCCCAAACCAGTTGGTTTTAGGGCACTAGGTGTTAAAACACCCTTACAGACTTAATAACTCGGATCTAGATACTTTTTTTTTCAGTTTTTTTTTTTTTTTTTTTTTCCACGCTTTTTGAGATGTTTCCTCCAATTAAACTAGAGCACTGAATATTACAAACTTTTCAATTTAGCTCATGTCCGTATGTTACTATATATGTTGATAATATCTGTCAACTGAGCATATGAAGATCCATTTAGTCCGTTTTAAGGAGAATTCACAAATTAAATAATTTAAAATGAAATAAACAAAAATTAACTTGTTTCGAAATAGGTTTGAGATACGTCTCAGGAGTGGAAACTCCTTACTCAGCTATCTCTTACCAATTTCACCTTTTTAGTCAATTAAAAAAACAAAAAAAAAAAACACAAAATATTTTTGTAATTTTTGAAAATTTTTCAATTTTTTTGTATTTTTCGAAAAATTTTGGACTAAAAATAAAAACAACACACAAACTAAAAACAAGGTACTATCAACTAATTCCTCCCCCAAACCTAAATGAGACATTGTCCCCAATGTCTTAAACAGTAAAAGGAGAGTTAAGAAGGTCGTACCTGGTTAGCTGAAATCTACAGGAAATTAAAGGTTAAGATCCAGATTAATCCGACGCCTCTTACCACGATCGTCCTCGGACCAATTTATCTTTGAAAGGATAGGGTCAACTTGTGGTTCATAGGCTATGAGTTGGTCTATTAGATCCGGAGCAGTTCTGGCAGTGAAGAGGAGGAGTCTTTCAAAGGTTTTGACACGAACCCATTTCTCCGAGCATCATCAAGAAACACACAAAGAAAATCATAAAATCCATCAACGTTGTTAAACAGTCCAAGCGGTTTCTGGTGTATGTTCAGGTTCGCCCAAGATAGTACTATAAAAATTTCCTCCAATGTACCCAAGCCACCTGGCAAAGCGATAAAAGCATCAGCACGGTTAATCATTTCTACCAGTCGTTCAGACATACCTGGCACGATCAGTTCCTCTCCGTTTGATGATCCAATAAGATTTGCCTCTGCCAAGGGTTTTGGGATGATTCCCAAAACATGACTGCCTCCTTCCTGTACAGCCTTTGAAACGATCCCCATAAGTCCAAGATTGCCTCCGCCATATATTAAGTGCATATTCCTTGCAGCTAAGACTCGACCCAATTCCTGTGCTGCTTCTATGTATTGTGGTTTAGTACCACTACTACACCGCAAAACACACAGATGTTTCAACTCGTCTTCTTGAAGTGGCTTCATTTTTTTATGTATTTCTTTCTCAACTCGGGATGCCTTCAAAAGTGCAATGACGGGTGAATTTATAGTACCTGAAAAGGGTGAGTAAAAATAGCACAAGTATCTTCCAGAGGACGATTAGTAGCGAATAAAATATCGTGATAGTCAAAAGGTCTGGATCCTGTCGGAGAAAATAAAAGAAAACAACAAAACAAATCACAATTAAGAAAAAGACAAAGAGATATAATATTTACAAGAAAAGTAACGGCTTTTGATGACGTCTATGCGTCAGGGACAAGCTTCCCATCCAATTTTCTTATAAATTGGCAAACAGGGTCTTTTTGAGTCAGATTCCCGAGACTTAATTGTTGTCTTTCTTTTTGGAATTGTGTATGTAATTTGCGAATGGCTATGTGAACATATCCACTGGGATGCGTCTCAAGAGTTGAAGATATTTCATCTAAAGACTCCTTACTCAAGCCATCCCTAATGAATTTAATTTTGTCTTCGCGATTATCAGACACCATTCCTAAAGAACGACAACGAGTGTTGCAATTAAATCGTGCACATTTGAAACAAACACCATTTGCTTAGCTCTTCGTTTCTTTGCATAGGTGCTTCTTCCAAAACCAGGCAGATGTGAAATAAAAGAGTCAGAAGACTCACCTGCCAATCGGACTCGTGCTTCAATTACCCAACGAATATCATTAGGAATACCTGGATTGTCAGTAACCTCATCCGTTCCAAGCGAGCTTTGTAAACTTTCATCAGAGATTTTTGAGGGAGAGAAGGAAATTGCTTGCGAAGATTTGCGAGAGCATCTTCCATTTTGAAATGACTAATCCTGCAAAAATTAAACACACAAAATAAAAAACACACCAAATCACAATATATACACAAATTGCATGGGTTGCCTCCCTGCTAGCGCTAAGTTTAAAGTCGTCAGCCAGACTTGACTTCTCGAACGTTAAGCTGGATCTGAAAGTGTAACACTTTCTTTTTGTCGCTCAAATGATTCTCCCCAGTAGTGCTTGACACGCTTGTTTTTAACCTTGAAAGTTTTGTTAGCGTCAGGATCATGTATCTCAACGGCTCTATTTGGTAAAACTTTGGTGATCACAAATGGACCTGACCACCGTGATTTTGGCTTCCATGGGAAGAATTTCACCCTTGATTTGTTTAACAGTACCTTCTGCCCTGGTTCCAGTTGTATGCGCACTAACTTCTCATCATGTCTTTTCTGCCCTTTTCTTTGTACAATTTGGCATCCTCAAAAGGCTGATTGTGAAATTCCTCCAATTCGTTGAGCTGGTGGAACTTTTTCTCTTCTGTTGCTTGTAGTGCAAGAATTGGCTCTTTCAGTACAAAAGATGCTTTATCTTTAGGCTCCACAGGCAATTGACATGTTTTAAGTTTGTCAGTAGAACTTTGTCTTTCATCAGAGTTCTGAATGGTACTGTGTATCACATCAAGTTTGAAACATTCCTCCTTCTTTTCATCATCTGGGAAATTCATGGCCTTGAAAACATTGAATGTTACTTCTTGGTCTTGTACCCTCATGGTTAATTCTCCTTTTTGTACATCAATAATGGTTCGACCTGTAGCCAAGAATGGTCTCCCAAGGATGATTGGCACGTCTGCGTCTTCCTCCATATCAAGGACAATAAAATCTGCTGGGAAAATGAATTTGTCAACCTTGACCAGCACATCCTCAACTACACCTCTCGGAAATACGAGCGTTCTATCAGCAAGTTGCAGTGAGACTGAAGTTGGCATTGTTTCTCCAATCTGTAATTTCCTGAAAATAGAAAAAGGCATCAAGTTAACACTCGCACCTAAATCACACAAAGCCTTACCAAAGTTATGTTCTCCTATGACGCAAGGAACAGTGAAACTGCCAGGATCTTTCAACTTCGGGGGAAGTTTCCTCTGAATGATGGCACTGCATTCTTCTGTTAATGCTACTGTCTCGTAATCTCCCAATCTCCGTTTTCGTGAAAGAATATCTTTCATGAATTTGGCATAGGTGGGCATTTGTTCCAACGCTTCTGCAAATGGAATGTTGATATGCAGCTTTTTGAAGATCTCCAGGAACGAGAAAACTGCTTGTCCAATTTGTTCTTCTGAAGACGTTGAGGAAAAGGTGGAGGTGGAGTGATCTGTTCTTTTTCCTTTGCTTCTTTTTCCTCCATCTGTTGCTTTGTTTCTTTTGGAACTTCCTCAGCAGTTGTTTTGACTCCAACATCTTTGTTGATTTCAGTACCGCTTTTTAACATGATGGCATGACATTGCTCCTTCCCCATGTTCTTGGATTTGGCTCTGTGTTGCTAGGAAGGGTACCTGGCGGTCTGTAACTCTGAGCATTTGCCAGTTGTCCCATTTGATTCTCCAGTGCTTTTTAGATAGAAGCTGAATGGCTTTGAAAATAGTGTCATATCTTGCTGCTTGAGAGTCGTGTTTTGCTTCCATCTTTTTCAAGTAGGTCAACACTTCTGTTATTCCTGATTCATTTGCCTGCTCCTGGCCTTTGTTCTGTTGCTGGAATTCAGGTGGGATAGTTCTGCTGTTGGCCTGAATTGTTGCTCCATGATAAATTAGGATGATTCCTCCACCCTGGGTTGTAGGTGTTGGAATATGAATTGTTCCCCTGTCTGTTGAAATTGTTGACATAATTCACCGTTTTCAAGTTGGTTTGGTTCTGGTGCTCCTCCATATGGTGAACTTGTGGATCCAGTGATGTTCACAACTTGCGTGCTAAGTGTTTCTAGACATTTGCATATCTGATCCAGCCTGGTATTCACTGCTGTGTTTGCTCCAACTTCATAAATTCCTGCAATTCTTTGGATCATGCTCCTTTCTGTTGGCCACAAGGAATTGTTGTTGGCCATTTCTTCGATTAGGTCCCAGGCTTGATCTTCTCCTTTTGCCATCAAGGCTCCTCCAGCAGCAGCATCGATTGTGGTTCTCATTATTCCAGAAAGCCCATTATAGAAGGTTTGGACTTGAAGCCACTTTGGAATCTCATGGTGAGGACATTTCCGGAGTAAATCTTTGTACCTTTCCCAAGCTTCGCAGAGGGATTCTGAATCTTGTTGTACAAAGGATGTGATGTCATTCCTCAATTTTCCGGTTCTGGCTGGTGGGTGGAAAGTACTTTGCAAGAAATTTGGTGGCTAAAGTGTTCCAAGTTGTGATAGAACCTGCTGGTAGTGAATGTAGCCAAGCTTTAGCTCTGTCCTTCAGGGAATATGGAAAAACTCGCAATCTCATTGCTTCTGATGCTCTGTTGGAGTTGAAAGTACCGTAAACTTCCAGGAAGTTACTGATGTGGGAATTAGGATCTTCAGTTGCATTCCCCCCGAACTGAACTGAGTGCTGAATCATCTGAATGCATGTTTTGATGTCACACGTATTTGCTGGTAAGGGAGGAAGTACAATACAGGAAATGAGTCTGTCAACCACCGGAATGGTTCTGTCTCGAATGGGAATTGGTGGTGCAACGTTCAAAGGTTCAGGTTCCATGTTGACTAAAGCTTCTTGGCCTTCTCGCCTTTCCCTTCTCAACTGTCTGATGGTTCTTTCAATTTCTGGGTCAAGCGGTCGGAGTTCAAAGCTTCTGGTTCGTCTCATGAAGTTTCTGAGAACCTGAAACACAAGAAAACAAAAACAATAAGTAAAAAAAAATTAGATACAAGTAACGTATCTAACCCCTAAACTAATAGTAAAAGATAAATAAGTCCCCGGCAACGGCGCCAAAAACTTGACCGGCGTAAACACACACGTATAACGCAAGCGCACGTATCGTTCAAGTAGTATAAAAAATATCGATCCCACGAGGACTTAATATCAAAACTATTAATTTTATGAGGTCAAATGATTACTAATATCTAACAAGTTGATTGATTGATTTGAAATGGTGACGATTCTAAATTTAAAAGCAAGTAAATAAAATTGTCGAAAATAGGTTTAAGAAAATTCAATATTAAAAACTATCTAGGGTTGTGATTTCTTCCAATATCATTTTAAAGATGAAGTGGTTATCTTAAAGTTGGGTAATATATTGATTTATTAACCTGGAACACTAAATTATGTGTAAGCCTCTGTCGATGGTCAGACACAAATACCCAGTTTAACCCAATTGAACCATATGTCTATGTCAACCAAATTATCTGGATTCATTAAGTTTAAGTTCCAATTATGGCTACCCCCGCCCGACAGGTATATTCCTATCCTGTAAGGAAATCTATTAAAGGGTTATCTATCCTCAAGGAAGATCGTGGGCTATTGAGTCTAAGGCTGAAACCTAAAATCCCTATGTCTAGTTCATTTTAGATTTACCAGATCAATTTTATTAATGGCCAGTTAATGAAAAAGCATTAAGTTTAAGACTCAATAAATAAATCTTTATATTACCCAAGCTATAATCTAACCCTTATAAAACGGTGATATTGGATTTCATCACAACCCCAGATAACTAATTTAGTTACAACACATAACTAGGGCTAGTAAAAACTTGAAAATAAAAGACATAAAGTAAAAATGCGGTAAAGTAAATACTGAAAAGTAAATTACAATAAAATAAAATGCTAAGGTAAAAGGAATTACTTTTACTACTACTAATTTAGATATCTCCCATAAAATAATATATAAACTTGTGATTCTTTTTCCAACCAGCCATATAGGCGGTAACCTGATTAAGTCAAATTAAGTCCAACCAGCCATAAAGGCGGAACCAAAATTAAATTACCAACCGACCAATCTGGCGGTATCCTTTATTAGTCAGGTTTAAATCAGATTAAAATGAATTACCAACCGACCAATCTGGCGGTATCCTTTTTAAGTCAATATTTTAAATAGTGAATATATTATTTTTAAGGGAGATTAATCTAAATAGTAACAGTAAAAGAATTACCTTTCACCCTAGCTGGGGGAGTTACCTCCTCATGGTAAATAATAAAAACTGTAAAAAGTAAAAAAGTAAAAAGTAAAAATTAAATTACTATATTACAAAACGTAATTAAAATTAATTACAAAACTAAAAACTAAAAAACTAAAATTAAAAGAAAGTAGAGAGAGAAACTCTCTCTTTAGAAAGATTATAAGAGAGAGAGTGGTGCACTGAATTCTGAAATCTCGAGCTCAATTTATAGGCCTCGGTAGGATTCCAGCGTCGCGACGCCGGATTGTCGACGTGGCACGCTCTGGTTCGCGTTGGTTTGAAGATTCTGGATAAGATGATAAGGTGACACGTGGCAGAGTGGTTGGGCTTCAATTATTGTGACACGTGGCGGCTTCTGATTGGTCGCTGAGATTCTTATCCGCCACGTGTCAGATAAGGATAGGATACTCAATATTGATGCTGACGTGGCGGTGACGTGGCGGATGACGTGGCGACACGTGGGAAAGAGACTGTCGGCACCATAGAATTGCGACACGTGTCGACACGTGTCACGCTGTGATGGCTGATGATGACGTGGCAAGTTGACTTGGTTGACCTGTGTGACGTGGCGGATGACGTGGGTGACACATGGCGAAGTTGATTTTGACCGGATGGCTGATGACGACGTGGCGACATGTGTCAACTGAGTGTCGCAGATATGATGATGACACGTGGCACGCGCGTGTTAGCAGGTCGGCTGTGATGGTGACACGTGGCACGGCGCATTTTAGCAAAGTCAAACTTTTCTCAGATTCTGATTTGTGGACCCGGCGCACGTTAGCACTGTTCGGCGCATTTTAGACGTCGCGACGCGGAAGTCTGGGCGTCGCGACGCGCTTAAGACCAAAATATCCCTGTTGACGCATTTTTGTCCTTTTTGCCCCAAATTGCCCAATGCTTTCCAAACTTTATTTATCTACAAAATAACACAAAACATATCAAAACGTTCACAAAACTCAAGAAACTATACAAAATATTAGGTTAAATGAGTGGGAAATAGTGATATAAATACCACTCATCAAGTGCCAACGCCCAACAAAAACGACGACTCTGTGTCAATTCCCAAAGCAGAAGGTCATTCTCCTGAGGCACAGTCTAATACTTTAATCCGCAGATCCTACACATCAGCTATAATAATGAGTACCCAAACCAAAACCAGGGAATCAAAATTCCAATTTTAAAAACTAGAAGTTACATTTTATTTTCTAAAAAAACAAAAATACTGAAGCCGGTGCCTGCCCGCTTGAATTTCCATTCATGTGTGGCCTTTGACTCGCGGGCAGGCCAGTCCGATTCCAGTGACCCCGCTTGCCGCACTGCAGATACAATCTTGGGATTTGTCCTTACCCTTCAATAAGGTTTTTGACGATTTGGCCTTGCCTTTCTTTTTCTTCTTTCTTCTGACACCTCAGTTGCCTTCAGCAAGCATTGGAGACTGAGATGTCTGAAAATGAAGCAGCAAAGTGCGCCTCGCGATTTTTACCCCTTCATCAGCTCTTTTCTGCTTACACGCAGCATTGCCATAAGCTCTCCAAGAGTATGGTATTGGTCATCATATTGTAGTTCCTGATAAAACCCGCTCCAACTATCAGGAAGAGACTTGCAAGATCAAATCTATAGAAGTCTCAGCCTCAAAGGTTATGCCTAGCTGACTAGCTGTTCAATGTCGGCAATCATCTATGACACATGGTGCTTAGCAGATGTATACCATCGACATTCGAAGACGAAATACCTTTTTCTGCAATTCATTACCTTTGCGATTCAGGTTAGATCGATAAGGTCCTTAATTTTTCCATCATAGTACAGGGTCCATCCCTTATTTTGGCAACGAAATTGAGGGGTCATCACAATGAGCATGACGGGTGATCAGTTGAGTTGTCATCGCTTTGAGTCTTCCAAAGCTCAAGCTCAAGTGGCTGCTCATTTCGGGCTTAGGCCCGGGGTCTCTCACGTATGAGCATCCTCTCAGCCCCCAGGACAATCCTGAGGAATATCCCAATAGGAAAGTTTCGCGCCATTAAAGACATTTTCGCCCATGATAATGTTCTAACTCCGATCTTTCCAGCCATCTTAATTGCAATAGTCAAACTATTTCAATTAACGATATTTGGGTCAAGTCCAATGTTACAAGAAAAATAATAAAATATTTGTCCAACTAATAAATATATAATTGATTTGATGAATAATTTGAAAGCGCGTTAAAGCCAAGTATTTGAACGAATTGCAACATTCAATACTGGCCTCCCACTATT
>SKCR01049167.1:0-39708 GCA_019454045.1 Zanthoxylum bungeanum
AGGCTGACAAGTGGTGGTAGAGTGTACGTGGTAAATACATATAAGCTAATCCATTGACTTGGGAGAATTCCAAGAATGAATTCAAAGACAGTTACATGAATTCTGCTTTTATGGATGATATGGGGAGGGAATTCTACAGGTTGACTCAGGGTAATGGCACCGTAGATTAATATGACACTTTCTTCCACAAGTTAATGCAGTTTGTTCCGCACTTGAGGGATAATAAGTAGCGTAAGATGGATCGCTTCCTTATTTGTTTGAATACGAAATTAAGATCCCGGATTATATTGTTTACGATAAACAGTTTGACAGAGATGGCCGATTATGCCAGAAACGTGGAGTTTGCAGAGAAAGTATGTCAAGTTGGGCAGGATTTCCAGATGAGGAAGATGAATAAAGAACGTCGATCTTTTAGGGAGGGAAGCCAGAGTAAGAAGATGAGTGACTCAAGACCTAGCGGAAGTTATCAAATGAGTTCTGAACAACCTCATAAGAAAGCTAGATCTACAGTTAGTCAAAGTTCACTGAAAGCACCACCCAACAGTACTCCTAGTGGTCAAAAAAGTCAAGCTCGGGATATGAGATTTCCATTATGCGCTACATGTGGGAAAAATCACGATGGAAACTATAAGCTTGTTATTCTTGCGGAAAAAGTGAGCCACTTGAAGAGAGATTGCCTTAATGCCAATGATAATAGTGGACACATTCAGAGGAAAGCTATTCCTCCAGCACAGGATTCCAGAGGCACTAATGGTCAGATTGGGGTTCGAGTTCATACTTTTGGCATTCACACGGGTGCATGTGTGCAGAGTAGAGCCGCTTCAGGTGGTTATACTAGTAGACTTAAAGTCTAGGCTAGGGTATTCATTATGACACACCAATAGGCTTCAACAGCACTGGAGGTTATCACCGGTACGTTGTGTTGGGGTTTTGGGCGATGGGGCGCAGCGGAAGCGCGGGTTCGGGCGAAATCGTATTTTAAAACTTTTTCAAAATACCGAATAAATTTTCAATATCTAATATGAATAATTTATTCATATTTCACATAAACCTATTTATTCAATATCAAATATTGACATTAATAAGTTGAAAACTCGCGAAACTCTTACGAAAACCGTTTTTTCCGCAAAATTATCTAAAATGCGTTTTTGACCGAACCGACTACCCGACAATTATGGAAACTGCCCAGGTCAGCTCCAATAGTGTAGGGGCAATTCATGGGCTGCCCAGATAGTGATGAATTCACTGTCTGCACAGCTGTCACCCGATTGGCACAAAATCCACCCGGCAACACCGTTTTTGGCCGTTTTCGCTTATTTCAAGTCGGAAACACTTTCCGGCAATTGTGCCAACACCCAAATTACATCCAAAACATTCATAAGACAACAATTTCATCACAAAATTTTCAGATATTCCAGGTCTGAAATAGTAAACGAAATTGCCAAAAATCATGCTTTAAATCCAATTTTTCAAGACTAAATCAATTAATCTTAACACCAAATCAAAGCCACCACACATGAAGCACCCAAGAACAATTATAGGTGTTACAAGAGTGGTTATATCACTCTAGAATGGCAACATATTATCTAACAACAATTTGAACAAAATTGAACCATAATTACACTAATTAGTTCCTTAACACTTCACACATGCACCAAGCTTCCATTTCAACTCACTACAACCAAAAGCCCCAAATTTTCCACAAACAAAGAAACCCTAGAACATTTCTAAGTATTCAAGAAAAATGTGAAAACAAATTTCCAAGCTTAGGGATTAATGATTACCTTTTAATCTTCAATTTCTAAGCCATTTTTTCTTGAATTTTATTTGTTTTCTTCATGAATTTTGAAACAAAATTTCCAAAACCCATTTTGAGGACTCACGGCAGTGAGCAAATGATGAAGAAGATCAAAAAAAACAAAAATTTTCTCTCTCTCCCTTATGTATGGACGAAAATGGAAGGCTTTTGGGGGTAAATTTGTCTTTTAATTTTATCAAATAAAAAACACAATTACACTTTGTTTTTAACCAATTAAAATTGGACAAATAAACGTGTAATAAAAGTCATGCCAAGTTGTCAAATTAAATCTCACAATGTATTATTCAATAATAATAAATGGATAAAGATTAAATTTTTAAAATTTTAATTATTTAACTATTAAATAATTAAACAATTAATTTACACACATATATGTATTTTTATTTACATTAAATAACAAATACATATATTTATGGCATGTGTCAAAATCTAATTTGACGAATAATTAATGTGTATCTAATCGTATTATGTATCAAATATAAATACACAATAATTATTAGGGAAAAAATCCTCTAATTGCATGTGTTATCGTTTAACCAATTAAACGATCCAGATTAACTCATTTAATCTGGTGAAGTATTATGAATAATCTGTATTATTCATATCGAGTTGCCCAAGTGTTCAACGAGTACACTTCATATTGTGGGACTCTCTAAGTTTAGGCTTATCCGTCACGAAATCCAATTTCGTGTCCATAATCCACCCACTCATGGATTATGACGACCACAGATAATCTCGCTAAACTATGCAAGTCGAGGTCATAGCATACGTATAATCCCTCCGTCACAGGCTATCTATATTATACTTGGGATATAGATGAGAATGTCAAATCCGTTCGGTATAATACAGTCGACTTTCAATTTACGATCTCTAAATAACACTCGGAACTGGTTTCCGATGTTATACCACGTCCATGGATTTACTAGATCGTAAACACGTGATGGATGCATATGCCCTGTGCATGACTGACGGATCCTATCTTGATACGCACATGATATCATGAGCATCAGTCCACACCCAACGAACAGGCGGAGGTCTGATCATGACTAGATCATTGATGTGACTGCCATCAAAGTGTGGAGGATAGCTCATATATTTACAGTGGTATCTCAAGTCGAAGGACCACTATGCTCGCTCAACTCGAGAAGGTTCTTATTGACGTTGGTGTACCATCTATTAGGAAACCTTCAGTGAGTCGTTCAGTGTCTTATCAAATAAACACCTACATGTCTATATGAGTCTCCTAAGACTCATGGTTCACTGGGATAAACCATCGGACCAAGTCATGATATACGACATGTACTGGTCTCAGCGGATTTTACTAACCGACCCGTGTTAGTAAATCTTGACCAGGAACTTTATTTAAGGATGTACATCTTATAGTGCGCTTCCCAATGTCAATTACAAACTACGTTGTAACTGTGCACTATATGTAAATCCTAGGGTCTTTGTCTAATATACACGTATCACTGAACCAGATTCAGTTTCGATCTAATCGTAATCAGATATCTAATCACAATTAGATCGAATAAACATATAAAAGACAAGGGTGCTACCATTAAATTAAGTAATATTATGGAAAATATAATTGCTCGTATTTATGAATCGGACATAAATACGATCCGGATTGGCACTCCGAGCACCAACCTTAACATGTTGTCTATCTTTGGTCGAAAGGCCCGAATACTTATTGATCTTGATGCTACACATTCTTTTGTTTCGAAATCATTTGTATTGCATGCCGATAGGGAATGAAGTGAGCTAGACTGTGA
This sequence comes from Zanthoxylum bungeanum, assembly GCA_019454045.1. Taxonomy (NCBI): domain Eukaryota; kingdom Viridiplantae; phylum Streptophyta; class Magnoliopsida; order Sapindales; family Rutaceae; genus Zanthoxylum; species Zanthoxylum bungeanum. Next base: position 3,592 of record SKCR01049167.1, read on the forward strand.
GTTAGTTGTTGCTACTTATGTCGGATATTCCATTATTGTCAAGTAAGTTTATAAATTATGTGTAATCCATGTTGGTGAGCATGAGTTGTTAGCAGATTTGATTTGCATGGAGATACGTGATTTCGATGTCATTTCGGGCATGAATTGGTTATCCTATCATCTTGCTACGGTGAATTGCCATGAAAAAATTATGGAGTTTTAAGGTCCAGATGGGTAAAAAATTTCTTTTAAAGGGGATAGACGACTTGTTCCCTCATGTATGATCTCTGCAATACGAGCCAAAAAGATGTCGAGGAAGATTTATGATGTCTATCTAGCTCACGTGGTAGATACTAGTATGGTTACACATGAGTTGTATGGGATTCCTATTGTGGGAGAATTTGCTGATGTATTTCCAGATGAACTATTTGGTTTACCACCAGACAGAGAGGTTGAATTCAGTATCGATGTAATTCCTGGTACAACCCCCATATCTCTAACTCCTTACAGGATGGCTCATGTTGAGTTGAAAGAGTTAAAGATGAAATTATAAGAACTGCTAGACAGAGGCTTCATAAAGCCTAGTTCTTCACTATGGGGTGCACATGTGTTATCTGTGAAGAATAAATATGGCTATTTGAGATTGTGTATTGATTATCGACAGATGAATCGGGCTACCATTCGCAACAAGTATCATTTGCCTCGAATCGATGATCTTTTTGATTAGTTGCGGAGAGCCAATGTATTTTCCAAGATAGACCTGTGATCCGAGTAAAGGGATATACCTAAGACGGATTCCATAACCTGATATGGACATTATGAATTCTTAGTAATGTCATTCGGGTTAACTAATGCTCCAGCTGTTTTTATGGATTTGATGAACCTGATATTTGGATGTTAGATAAGTTTGTCATTGTGTTTATCGATGACATCCTGATATATTTTAGTAGCGTATATGAGCAAAAAGAGCATCTAAGATTGGTTTTGCAGACCTTGTGAGCGAATCAGTTGTATGTCAAGTTTAGCAGATGTGAGTTTTGGCTTGACATAATTGTATCTTGGACCATGTCATTTCAGCAGATGGTGTTTATGTAGATCCTAATAGATAAAAAGTAGTGGTTCATTGGGAACCTCTTATTGAAGTTGGTGCTTGGAGCGCCAATCCGAATAAATTTTCATTTCAAACCTTATTAATGGTAATGTCATTATGCATATTTGATTGATATATAAATATGATAAGAATGACATCGACCTTAGAATATTCATTTAGTAATACAGGACACCGGGTGGTCCGACATTGGGATAATATTAGTGTTATAAACTATTCTTAAAGTAAATATTCATAGTCGTTGGTTTTTGGAATACGATCAAATTCCTATAACCTAGCACATGTCGTATATTGGAATTGGAGTTCCAATGGTTTGACTCGATATACCATGAGCTTTGGAAGCTCGTATAGACGTGTGGGTATTCGTTGGAGCGAATACTGAATGACTCACAAGTGATTCATAATAGTTGGAAGTATAAACCACTGTCAATAGGAATATCCTCAGGTCGAGTAACATATGTGATCATTTGACTATAGGATATCATTGATTTTATGTGAGATCCTTCACACTTAGATGCCATAAATATCAGAAATCTTTCATGGTCTAGCCTCTAGATGTTCGTTGGATGTGGATCGATACACTCCTTAATCAAGTGCCTGTATCAAGATAGGATCTGTCTGCCCGTATGTGTACCATAAGAGGTTTATGTATCCATGTAAGTAAGTCATGATTCTTAAACTTTGGTCAAATTCGATCACCTATGGTGAATCGCATATATCAGAAATAATTTCTGATTAGTTGTAATGAATCGTGGATATGTCAACATGAGATGTGCGCCTCAGAAACTTGACGGTGTATTCTATGTTTCCATAGCACAACTCAGATAGTCTACGACAATAGGATTGTTAAACATATATGATGACCTAGACTTGTCTAGTTCAGAAAGATCGTTCGTATTCTTCGCGAGTTCAGAGGTGGCCGAATTATGTATATATATGTTAGGCTTATATGACGAACGTGTTTGAACTTGAGTAATAATTTTTGATAATAAATAATATTCGATATTATATTTATCAACCAAAATAATTAAGTATTATTGGATAACATTGATCATTTACTTTGACCCAATTGGATTAATCCAAAATCAAACAAGAGATTTGTTGTAATTTTATAAATATCTCTACCATTGGAGGATATTTTGGTAATTACAAAAATATAATAATAGGTGTATTTGTCTTAATTTAAATGGATTAAATCAAAGTGGTAGACATTTAACTAATCAATTTGCTAATCTTTGTCTTGATTTAATTGGATTAAATAAAAGTGGTAGACAAAGATGATTAGTCACACCTAATTTTACATATTGAATTAAGACTACCTAATATTTGATTAGGACTTTTATTAATTAAAAATTACATAAGTTTTGCTATAAACAGCAAGCTTGAGCAATATTTTAATTAAGCTTGAGAAAGCTAAATACAAGCAAGAATTAGAGAAATTAGCCTAACTCAAAGAAATGTTTAAAGAAGCTTTGAAATATCTCTATAACATTTTAACTAGGAGAAATCAATATTGGATCTTGGAGTCAAGCTTGCTAACTTTGAAATTTCTCCACAACATTTCAACAATGAGAAGTAGATTGGATCTTTGAATCAACCTTGTTAAGTAAGTTTGATCTTCTTCAAAAGCTATGTTTTTCATTAGTGAGACATATAGTGATGAATTATGTATTAGATACATAATAACATAGCTTGATGTTGAATTAGGCTAATTAATTGTGTTATGATACTTTGGAAGTATAAACACAATATGCTTGTAATTGTGTCAAAATATTTATGTTAGACATAGACATAAAATTAGAGTTTGGAACTATAGATAATAGTTTGAAGTTAAGCCTACCATTCTAGAATCATTTGACCATCTTTGGGTGATCTAGAATTGTTCATGAGTCATTTCATTGTGGGATTCTATTTTGGTTTGTATTTGATTTTAAAAAAATGCACACACACACACACACACACACACACCACACACACACACACACACACACACACACACACACACACACATATATATATATATATATGTTTGTTGTATAAAAATTAACAAGTGTTGTAGTTGGTTTTGAAATAAAAATTATTTTGGGTAATTTTAAAATGTTTTGAAGGGTTTTTTTTTTTAAATAAATGAATTAGGTGTACAATATCCGGTTTTTTCCCGTTTTGATTTTTTCGAACCCCGTTTTTTCCTAAACACTCATAATGGAATATCGTATTTCATTAAAATATTTTAAAAATACACCCATGCTAGATATCCATGGGTTAGACCCACTTTCGCTGCGCGAGGCACCAATCTGCCCCTATGGGTTCCACATCCGCCCCAACACCTCCCACCAATACAATCGAGATATGGAGTTTCTTGGGATTAGCAGGTTATTACCGACTATTTGTTCATGGATTTTCCATCATTGCAGCACCGTTGACGAAGCTTTTGAAGAAGAATGCAAAATTTTAGTGGACTGATGAGTGTCAGCAAAGCTTTGATAAGCTTAATAAGTGTTTGACAACTGCTCCAATTATTACCCTTCCGTCAGGCATATGTGGATATGTGGTGTACAATAATACCTTGAGAAAAGGTTTATGTTGTGTATTGATACAACATGGGAAGATGATATCTTATGCTTCTCAGCAGCTTAGGCCTCATGAATTGAATTATCTACTTATGACTTGCAGTTAGCTGCAGTAGTGTTCGCATTGAATATTTGAAGACTTACTTATATGGAGAAAAATGTCAGATCTTTACGGATCACAAGAGTCTCAAGTATCTACTCACACAAAATGAGTTGAATATGAGACAAAGACGATGGATCGATCTGTTGAAAGATTATGATTGTACTATCGACTATCACCCAGGAAAGGCTAATCTAGTAGCAGACGCTCTTAGTAGGAAGTCCACAGGTACTTTAGCTCACATGGATGTCGTTTAGTTGCCATTGCTCGTGGAACTCAGATTTTTGAGAGTTGACTTATCAGTTAGTGATTCAAGATCTCTATTAACAACTCTTAAAGTCAGGCCTATATTAGTGGAGAGAGTTAGAGAAGCCCAGGCTCAAGATGCTCGTTTGATGAGAATCATCGATGATGTGAAAAATGAAGAACGTTCAGATTTCTCGCTTAGAGATGATGATATATTGGTGTACAGAGATAAATTATGTGTGTCTGAAGTCGGGAGCTTGAAGAGAGAGATCATGGAAGAAGTCAATTGTTTTGCTTATTGTATACATCCAGACAGTACTAAGATATATAGATGATAAGTGTGATTTATACCCACTTATTCATACATTCTTAACTTATTATTTTGTTAGGTTTTGTGTCATTTTACGTGTTTTGTAGTTTGTTTTTTATGTTTTATTGATATGAAGCATTAGAGCATGGATCTTGAGGCTAACGTACATGTTTTGGGAGCTTAAGGATGCAAATGAAACACGTAGGGAATGAAAATACACGAAACAAGTCATCCTAGCAGAGAGGATGGCTAGGGATGGAAATTTCGCCTACAAACCCGCAAACCCGTAAAAACCCACCCGTAATGGGTAGGATTTGGTAAATATTTAAGTGGGTTTGGTGCGGGTTTGGTAATTTAAAACAAAATCCGTTGCGGATTTGGTTCAGGTTTGGTAATTAAGAAAAACCAGCGGGTATCCACTACCCGCAAACTTATTTTTTTTATATCTTTAGGGTAAAAAAATCTCTCATATAAAATGACTCACTAACTTACAATTTTTGAATTTCTCTCTCTTAATATTTTTGAATTACTTTTAGTCATGGTTCAATAATTTTGATGATATGAATTTAACATAATGAAGGATATTCAACTAGTGATTCATGAATATAATTGTGATCATATGAATTTGACATTATGTTATAAATATTTTTAACTTTTATTTATGTGTCATACTTTGTAAACTATCAAATATTTTTTTTTTGTATGTTATGAAAAACTATCAATGTTTAATTAAAACGATTGTATTATTAAAAGCATAAGGGAATTCAATATTTTAAAAACCCGTAAAAAATCCGATGGGTACCATTGCGGGTTTGGTAATTTATTATTATATGCGGGTGTGGGTTTGGTAATGAAAATTAAAACCTGCAGCTAGTATGGTGCGGGTTTTGTAATTTATTTACATATGCGGGTGCAAGTTTGGTAATGGAAAACCCGCACCAAACCCTATACACTGTCATCTCTAAGGATGGCGTCGCTACGCCACTTCTGGAGTCGCGACGCCATAAGCATGACCAAATACATATGTTTTTCTCGAGAAGCAGGCGTCGCGACGCCAGATGCCTTGGAAGAGTTTCAGACTTAGAAATCTGTTTTCTAAAAGCAGAATGACTCCCTAAACTTTCTTTTAAATATATGAGCTCGTCCAAAACCTTAAAAAAAATTAGACACAACAATAGAGCTCTAAACGTATAATTTAGAGAGATCCAATTAGAGGAATTGAATAGCAATTAGAGAAAACGAAGACGGTGACGTCCAAAGACAAATAGATTCGATTCGGGTTTTATCTTCTAATTTCTTTCTTCAAACTCTTATGATGTTCAATATATTTTTGACCCTGTTTTCATTATTTTTCTATTTGGTCATGAACCAATTTTATAATTCTAGAAGATGATGTAGCATATGCTTGAACCTATGTGTTGATTACCAAATAATTATTATGAAGTTTTAATTCAGTTTATTTATATTTTCTTATGTTTAATGTTTCTGGTTTGTTGGCCACAAATTATATAATTTCATGTTTAGAATCTATCACTAGAGAGAGTTGATTTTCAATAGGATCTAGAAAATATAACTTAGGAATTTTATAGAGTTCGGGAGGCCTATAATTCATTTAAAGTCGTTAACAAATAATCATAAAGTGTAATGAATTGTCAATTATATAATTTTATAGGGATATCAAAGTCGGTAATTGATAATATTTTCACTCGGGAGAGAGAGTTAAATAATTTAGGATTCTTGGCTTATAAACTAAGAAATTGAGTAATAATTGATTGGCATGACAAATACATAGGGGATAGTTAGGTGAAATCAGACTCTAGAATTTATCTCATCTTGGTTTTCCTTAATTAAACATTTTGACTTTTCGCTTATTTAGTTGTTAGTTTTAATTTACTTTAATTTAAATTACTTCTAAATACAGTTAAGTTTATTAATTATAGTACTTAATGCGAATTTGATTCCAATTCTTGTGGGTTCGACACTCTATATTCATCATTTACTAAAACTTGATACTGTATAGTTAAGGTATGAAAATATTATAATAAGTTTTTGGCGTCGTTATCAGGGATTGTTTAATCTTATTCACATAAATACTATTATCAAGTAATCTTAATTTTAATTTAGTTTTTTTTTTATTACTTCTTTTTTTTTCTGTGGTCAGTGAATTCGAAGATCCACAAGTCTCGAATCGCTCCTATTTGATCCTGAAATAGAAAGAACTATGAGGAGACTAAGGAAAAAAAATAATTGAAAAAGAATCGATGGCGATTGACAACAGAGAGAACAACTCGCGGTATGTAGTAATCCGAGATCACTTTAAACCGGTCGTTGATGATAATTATTTTGGGATTGCGTACCAATCGATCAATGCTAACAACTTTACGTTGAAACCTGCATTGATCAATATAGTACAACAGAACTAGTTTGGGGGTTCAATCGTAGAGGATCCCATCATTCACTCAAGAATGTTCTTGGAGATGACGGATACCATTAAGATGAATGGCGTGAATGCAGAGATCATCGGACTACGCTTGTTCCCATTCTTTTTAAGGGACAAAGCGAGAGGTTGGCTGCAATCTATACTAATGGGACCATCATGACATGTGAGTATATGGCCACACGATTTCTTGCGAGGTTCTTTACACCCGCTAAATCAGCCCAATTGAGAACAGAAATTAGTAAATTTAAGCAGTTGGAGACCGAGAAATTCTATGAGGCGTGAGAGTGCTTTAAAGATCTAATAAGGAGGTGCCCACAACATAATTATGAAGACTTGATTCAAATTCAGTTATTCTATAATGGGTTGAATAGTCCAAACTATGGTTGATGCAGCTGCTGGAGGAACTCTGTTCAAGATAACTGCTGAAGATGCTTATGCTTTATTGAAGGAGATGGCCGTTAAAAATTTCCAATGGCCAAATGAACGCTCGATGATGACTAAGGTGGCTGGTATACATAAGATGGATCTCATTGTTGCACTTACCACTCAAGTGTCATCCCTCACGACTCATATAACAGCACTGACCAATCAAAGAGCTCAACCATCTATTGAAGCTGCTACTACTAATAGAATAATCTTACTAGACGGAGGAGCAAGTTTTGAGTAAGTTTACTATGTGAACAATCAGAATTTCAAAAACTATAGAGGAAATCTTATGCCTAACTATTATCATCTGAACTTGTCATATACGAACACAGAAAATGCCTTGCAACCTCCTCATTGCTTCAATAATCAAATAGCTGAGCAGAAACCATCTTTAGAGACCTCATAAGTATGTTTGTTGTTAAAACTTCAGAGAAGTTTGAGAAGAATGAGTCGAGATTGAACAATATTGAAACACACATGGGAAATATATGGGCAACAATGAAGTCCTTAAAAGTACAAATAGGCCAACTTGCTTCTACCATGGCTAATCAATAAATGGATATTTTCTAGTAATATTGAAGTCAATCCTAAGGAACAGTGTCGAACCATTACCTTCAGGAGTGGGAAATAGATTAGAGATGCCCCTAAGGATCAAGATAATCAAGACAAAGAAGCGACATCTCAAGAGGAAATAATAATAAAAGAGGAGAATAGTGTAACAAATCTTCTGTATAAGCCACCCCTCATTCTGAAGACACATTTGCCATATCCCCAACGCTTTCAAATGAAGAAATTGGATGATCAGTTTGCCAAGTTCCTAGATATTTTTAAAAAGATCCATATCAATATCCCATTTGCAAATGCTTTGGAACAAATGTCGAACTATATGAAGTTTATGAAGGAGATGATGTCAAATAATATGAAGCTGGCTGATTTTGAAATAATAGCACTCATAGAGGAGTGCAGTGTCATTATACAGAAGACGATCCCTCCAAAGATGAAGAATCCTGGCAGCTTTACTATACTATGCATTATTGGAAATCTATACTTTGATAAGGCACTATGCGATTTGGGTGCGAGAATCAATCTCATGCCTTTGTCCAACTACAAACAATTGGGCCTAGGAGAGGCGAAGCCAACCACCATCACATTGCAACTAGCAGATAGATTCCTCACTTACCCACGAGGAATAGTGGAGGACGTGTTGGTTGAGGTGGATAAATTCTACTTCCTTGCTGATTTCCTTGTTCTTGATATGGAGAATGATCATGATATCTCAATCATCCTTAGGATACCTTTCTTGGCAATATACAGAATGATCATTGATGTGCAGAAAGGTGAACTGACGATGCAAGTTCAGAACGAAGAAGTCACCTTTAGTGTATTCACAGTCATGCAGAGTCCTCAAGGTAATAAAGAATGTGACATGATAGACATTATAGAGAAGATAGTTACATTATAGAATGACAATGTGTTAAGTGCGTCTCCATTTATTCAAGCCAACACGCATAGTGAACCAGTAGTCAAGCAACCAACGAGCATAATGCAACCATGTAAAGAATATCATTTGCAGCCAAAACTAAAACCGATCCTACGGTGCCGTAAAAAAAAGGAATTCAATAGTCAATGCTCGCCTGAAGATGATCAATGGAAAGTTAAAAAAGAGGTCGAGCCAATTTTACCGCATGTGCAGTCAAAAATTCAAACTGGCGGAAAATCTACAGATCATGTCCCAAGTGTGGAGCCAATAGATGAACAATTAAAAGACCATGGGGGACCTTTTGTAGTTGTTCTGCCATAGCCAGTCAAGCTGGTTTTTTCATGTCATAACAACCGGTGGATAACAAAGAAGAAAGCACATGAGACTACCTGGTCCATTACATTGAAGCCACAATGACCACTTGGGTGGTTATGTCTAGCTGAAAATGTTAAACTTAGCACTGGCGGGGAGGCAACCCACATATTTATTTTTATTTTCTTTACTGTAGTTTTATTTTATTATGTGCTATTTGCGTGTTTATTAGTTTGTATGTGAATTTATGTAGGTACTAGCATAACCACACAGCCCGCGCAATCAAATTTTGACCAGTAGAAGCCTGATCAACTCCATGGACAGTAGTGTTGTTCCTCACTCTTGTTTCTTTAAGTTTATCTTACATTGAGGACAATGCAAGTTTTATGTTTGGGAGTGTGTGCATATTAGTGTTAGTTCCTACTATTTAAAAATAAAAAAATAAATAAATTTTTTGTCCTAAGTAGTAATGCATATGTCCAAATGCTGAGTTTTGTTTGCTTTAGGATGAAATCTTAGAAACGATAAGTGTCCAATTGATTTTTATATGATTTCTTGAGTAGGTGATCTAGGTTAGACTCGTAAACACTTAAAAGTAAGTTCTAGCAATAGAGCCTAAGTAGTTGACAATGTGACTAGTTGGAGAAATTGTTTGAAGATGAATGACTGTTTACTTAGATATTTGTCTTTGTTTATAATTATTTATGATATATGGTATGACTAAAGAAAATAAGACAAAGATCTTTTGAAAAAATGAAAACAGCAGAAAAGAAGAAAATACTTTGAAAAATAAAAATAAACAACCTATAACCGATAAACGTGAAGCTACCCATGGACAAGTGATAGGACCACTATGAGGAGAAATGCTACCTTAAATGGTAGGTGAGACAAAGATTATGAAAAAAAAAGTCATATCATATCGAGCTTAATAGGAAAATATAGAGCACTTTTGAGATATGTTGGTTTGACCCATCAGATTCCAATTTTTACGACGAAATCATTAAGTTGGCTACTTAGGAGTCGAGCTGTGATCAGACCTTTACACACACACACTGTGAGTCTGGCTTAGATAATTTATTCAAGAACTTGGATTTAAGTTGCATTGAGTACTTTGAAGGTTCTGTGATTCCATCGGAAGACATTCTTTGAGGACAATATTATATGTAACTACCAAGACTGTTTTATTTGTTTCTTTATTTTTTACATGATTGCATATGTGTGAATGACGTTTGTGGGTGTCGTCGGCTGTAAGTCCTCATGAGACTATAACTCGTCCACTGGGACCGCCTAGGAGTTTAAAGGCTTGTTGCATACACTAAATGCAATCTTGATCCCTACGAAAGTGGTCTAGTTAATTTAGTTACTTTTGTTTGTTTTTTTATTTAGTTTTTATTTAGACTTTTGCTAGGGACTAGTAAAATCTTAAGTTTGGGGATGATTGATAAGTGTGATTTATACCCACTTATTCATACATTCTTAGCTTATTATTTTGTTAGGTTTCGTGTCATTTTACGTATTTTGTAGTCTTTTTATGTTTTATTGATATGAAACATTAGCACATGGATCTTGAGGCTAACGTACGTGTTTTGGGAGTTTAAAGATGAAAAATACGCGAAAACAAGTCATCAAGGTAGAGAGGATGGCGTCGCAATGCCCCAAGCATGAACAAATACATATGTTTTTCCCGAGAAGCATGTGTCGCGACGCCCAAGAAGAATTTCAGACTTAGAAATCCATTTTCTAAAAGCATGACTCCCCAAACTTTCTTATAAATATATGAGCTCGTCCAAAACCTTAAAAAAGAAAGATTAAACATAACAATAGAGCTCTAAACACATAATTTAGAGAGATCCAATGAGAGGAATTGAAGTGCAACAATAGGAGACGGAGATGGTGACGTCCGATGACGAAGGAATTCAATTCGAGTTTTATCTTCTAGTTTCTTTCTTCAAACTCTTATGATGTTCAATATATTTTTAACCTTATTTTCTTTATTTTTCTATTTGGTCATGAACTAATATTATAATTCTAGAGGATGATGTAGTAGATGCTTGAACCTATGTGTTGATTCTCAAATAATTATTATGAAGTGTTAATTCAGTTTATTTATATTTTCTTGTGTTTAATGCTTATGGTTTCTTGGCCACAAATTAGATGATTCCATATTTTAGAATCTATCACTCGGGAGATGAGATTTTGAATAAGATCTAGAAAATATTATTTATGAATTTTATAGAGTACGGGAGGCCTATAATTCATTTGAAGTTGTTAACAAAGAATCATAGAGCGTAGGAAATTATCAATTATTAGAATTTTATATAGATATCGAAGTTGGTAATTGATAATATTTTTACTCGGCACTCGGGAGAGTGAGTTAAAATAATTTAGGATTTTTGACTTACAAACTAAGAAATTGAGTAATAATTGATTGGCATAACAAATACATATGGGATAATTAGGTGAAATCAGACTCTATAATCTATCTCATCCTAGTTGTCCCTATTTAAACGTTTCTATTTTTCGCTTATTTAGTTGTTAGTTTTAATTTAGTTTAATTTAAACTGCTTCTAAATAAAGTTAAATTTATTAATTATAGTACTTAGTACGATTTTGATTCCAATTCATATGGGTTCGACACTCTACATTCATCATTTACTAAAACTTGACACCGTATACTTGTGATACGAAAATATTGCAACAATGGAACTCTTAAAGAGAACTATTGGTGGAAAGACATGAAGAATGAGATAGCAAAATTTGTATCAAAATACTTAGTGTGTCAGCAGATTAAAACAGAGCACCAACATCATGCGGGTATTTTACAGTCGCTTCATATTCCCGAGTGGAAGTGGGAACACATCACTATAGATTCCGTGTCAGGATTTCCTTGTACGAAAAAGAGACATGATTCAGTATGGGTGATTGTTGATAGATTGACCAAATCAGCTCATTTTCTACCTGCCAAAGTATATTATTCTATATACAAGTTAGCAAAGATCTATATTGATGAGATAGTGAGACTTCACGGAGCTCCAGTGTCGATTGTGTCAGACGGAAATTTGAGATTTACCTCAAGATTTTGGCCAAATCTACAAGCATCTTTGGGTACTAAAGTGAAGTTTAATACTTCTTTCCATCCTAAAACAGAGAGGCAGTCAGAGAGAACCATCAACATATATCCTTGATGGAGTTTTCTTACAATAAAAGTTACCATGTTAGTTTGGGCATGACACCTTATGAGGCATTATATGGGAAGAAATGCAAGACTCATGTTTGTTGGGATGAAGCATGTGAGAGTGAACTCTTAAGTCTTGAGATTGTTCAGATTAGTGTTGACAAGGTAGAAATTGTTAGTGTTCCTAGAACATGCCAATATCATCTAAGAGTGATTTGTATGTGAATAAATAAAAGAAAGTTGCGGAAAAATTTACTTTGATTGGATGAGTTTTGTAGACGCTGATTTTCGCTCCAGGTCTACAATTGAGATTTTGTATAGGGGCACTGGCGATCCTGCAAAACAAAGATGTAGAGTGAGCGGGAGTGCTGCCCACCGGTGTGGTAGGTGCCGGGGGCACTCCGACGCCCAAGTCAGTTAGGGAAGACGAGCTGTTGTAAGTAATGGAATAGCAAGGCTAGAGACTACCTTGATCCCCATGTGATGCCGTGAGGGCGGTAGGATGGTGATTATATGAATTCTGGAGAGTATGTTCTCCCCCCTATCCTCATGGAGCCTTCTTTCTTATATACCTATCTGTGGGTGTGCACTTGATTACTCGTCTGTTGAGTCTTGATAACGGTCGACTTTATGAGGGATATTCACTGCATTTGCCCGTTGTAGGCTGGAAACTGTCGAATTTATGTATGGGGTTTACGAACTTAGGAGTTACGTGGACCGGCCTCTGGATAGTCCTTCGGTTATGGGTGTTGGTGTTCATCGGGCCTGGGCCGATATTATGTCTTTGGGGTTTGATTAGGGGGCTTCAGGGGTGCGTCCAGTATTGGGTCTGAAGAAAAATGATGAAACTACCCCTGGACCAAATTTGGCCCAAACAGTTTGTCCCCTACTCTCTAAGTCAAGAGTCATTGGCTTGGAGAGTACTTGACGCATGTGTCACCTGGGACGAGGCCATATTATGTAACTTTGCGTTGATGCTGCCTACTAATTGAACCAAACGAATGTCAAGTTATCAACTTGAGTCTACAAGAGCCATTTAGGGAAGTACCCAATCGTTTGGACCTGATGAAGGTCAGTATATCAGTCATACGACATGTGTATCCCATGTCTACAACTTGACTCGACATGAGTCCATGGGGGATGTCCCCGGTCGACTGGACTTGATGAGTCTAGGAATGTATAATTCATACGACATGTGTAATCCATGTCTACAACTTGACTCGACATGAGTTTATGGGGGATGTCCCCGGTCGACTGGACTTGATGAGTCCAGGAAGGTATAATTTATACGACATGTGTAATCCATGTCTACAACTTGACTCGACATGAGTTTATGGGGGATGTCCCCGGTCGACTGGACTTGATGAGTCCAGGAAGGTATAATTTATACGACATGTGTAATCCATGTCTACAACTTGACTCAACATGAGTTTATGGGGGGGATGTCCCCGGTCGACTGGACTTGATGAGTCTAAGAATGTATAATTCATACGACATGTGTAATCCATGTCTACAACTTGACTCGACATGAGTTTATGGGGGATGTCCCCGGTCGACTGGACTTGATGAGTCTAGGAATGTATAATTCATACGACATGTGTAATCCATGTCTGCAACTTGACTCGACATGAGTTTATGGGGGATATCCCCGGTCGACTGGACTTGATGAGTCCAGGAAGGTATAATTTATACGACATGTGCTGTATAGACTGTAGAAAGTCCATGTTTTTATTTTACTCAACATGAGTCAACCAGAGGATGTCCTATGTTGACGGAACTTGCTGAGGCCAGGACAATCTCCATACTACAGGTCATGGACCAGAGGAGTCTTCAAATTTTCCTAGACCAGATGAAGGTCATATGTTGACTCTATATAAGCCATGAGGAATGTCTTCAATCGATTAAATCAGACGACAGTCAGAGAAATCTCCATGCTTCTGGTTACCAGATATGATGGAGATTTAAGCAAGTTTTCATTCTACTACTCATGAATAAAGTACATCGTAGCCTGTACTCCATTTGACCCAATGAGGTCCTACAAAGTCTATACCTAATGAAGGCATATTGAGGAGTCTACATACTCAAGTCGTGATGAAAGATTCATGAAGGTCTCCACTCATCCTAGATGATCTAAACATGGATCAATGAGTCTTCAACCTACTAGACCTGATGAAGGTCTAGGAGACTATGGTTGGATGGACTTGTCGTATGGACTATGTGTATCAAATTCACTCCTTATTACACTAGACTTGAAGAAGGCTCATCGCCCTACAGTTGTATGGGCCTGAAGGATGTCTAAATGACAATGGTCGAATAAACTTCCATTAAGTCCATTCAACCGCTATCCATACGCAAATGCTCAAAAGTAAGAACGTCGTGTAAGAGCGACTTATATGAAGGCATAAAGTAACGAGTTCCACTGGCTAGTGGGGCAGCAAAACCTATTGCCATTAACGCGACTATCAAGCTTATAACCTCTTTTAATAACGTTGTTTCGTTACCAAATAACAGAGTCTTGATCTAAGTGAGATTCATTTTACAACCTCCCTTGTAACGCCACCTGTTTGTAAAATGCTGACTAACCAAATTGTAGTTTTTTTTTTTTTTTTTTTAAGGAGTACGACTTGTTAAGCGATTCAAATGACTTGTTTATATTATCAATTTTAGCACTGTGGGGGATTCCATGCGACAGTTTTGGGCTCTAGTAATATGGGCTTTTGTCTTGGGCTCACTTGCTAAAGAGGCTTTGAATGGTCGCCATATTAGCTTTGAGTGGAGATCACCTACGAAGGCCACGTCCCAAAGTCATCAGGTGGCAGTGAAGGCTACGATCCAAGACGTCCATCTGTCACTTTGAAAAAATCTACCTATACTCATGAAGCCAACCTTTGTGAAGCTCACACGACCGCATATTGAAGGCGGCGTCTAGGCGAGAGTGGAGTTGTGGCAGAGGATGGGGACTTGCATGGATCAATTGCGTTCTGTTGTTGTTGCGATTTGGCACTCGCAGTGAGTTTTGTCGAAGAAGAGAAAACCGTTCACTGATATGTTGCTGCCTGATGATGTTATTTAGGAAGGTGACACCACATGGAGAAAGACGTCCAAGTGAATGTTGAGTACTCATGTCGACTGTTAGATGGGGTCCTCTCGCAGACTATAGTTCACTCATGCGACTCTATTTTTGGGCGATAGTATGCCTCTGGCGTGTGAGAATGGCTGAACATCGTCTCTTTGCCTGTAGCTTGATTTTTGGTGGGGGTTAAATGGTTTCATGGGTTTGGTGATGGATAAGGAAATGATCTGCAGGCATGCGCATGTAGTATGGGTGAGGGAGATTTCATCGTGAATAAAGCACCAAAAGTGCTGCCACAAGTTTTATGCCCTGACATCAGTACTTAACCTTCAACAGATGATACCAAGATCCCAATTCCAAGTCATCCAAATATGCCAAACACACGAAGAATTGGAACTACACTTCTCCCACAGACACACTCATCGCGTCGGCTGGACAGGATTTTAGTGACATTGCTATTTGGTGGAATTTTATAACAATGGTTGTTTTTGTTTACTGAAATTGGTCGATTCAATAAGGTCGTGTCGAACTCCATGCAGTCATACTATACTGAGCTCAATATAGTGCCACGTCCAGCCATGTACACAGAGATTTCTTCATGTCTATACTGAGCCGACAAGCTCTCTCTACGACGCCTGCTGCAACCTTAAGTTCTTAATAATTCATTGCTTTTTGACTTGGAAATGGAAGACTCGAATTTTAGGGTGAAGTATTGTCGTCCATGTATATCGAATGGAACACTTTTGTAGCGTGAGGCTTTATCTTTGTTGAGTTAAATGAGAGCTGTTCACATTATTGGAAGAGAACATCCATGGCTCTCTGGCCTCCAGTTTCGGTTGACTCGAAATCTCTAGTCCTCACTCTTCATGCCTTGCTTAATCTTCACCTCCGGTAATGTTCTTATAATCTTACTTGAACCCACGCTCACTGGATCGTAAAGTCCGTCCTTGATGGAAAACTGATTGATAACCCATCATCAAACAAGGTTGAATTTGATGACTATGGATCTGCGCCATACGCCTTATAAGATTCTAATTTGTTATCTACATACGCATAGGTATCGTCCCCATTTCCATCTTCATACCACCTGGTGAGTCGACGATCCACCGTAGTCAAAAGGTGCTGGGTTAAACAAATTTGGATTACGATTTAGCATGGTGTAATTACGGACCGCTTGATGCTAATCAAACGACAGGGAATGATCCTGCGACTTTCGTAGTAGATATTTTGTGGTTTTGTGTTGAAACTTTTGTAGGACTCATAGGAGTCATACGACGGTAGTTGAGTTTGATGGAAACGGTGTTGCTGGTGTACACGTGGGAGCCGTGGATGGGGGTATTCCGTAAATAGGGTTGAATGATATCTTTGCCCACTCACCTATCTCAAGTTGAATATTTATTTGGTGTATTCACTCTTAACCGAGACTATACCTTCATAGTGTCGAGTGATATTTTTTGCTCTAGTTAGTAGTCCTTTCTTGTCGTGCGGGATGGAACCTCAACCATCTAGCTAGGAATTTTCCTATCTCATGTCGAATGAGATCTTGAGCCAGTGACAAGCCTTACATGTGGGTTGTCGAGTGAAATCTTTAGCAAGTGACAAGCTACACATAATAATGCCAATTGGGCCATCCTCAACAAACAAATATCGAGTGAGACATCTTTAACAAGTCCTATGCTTCAATGTGAATGTCGACTGTGATTTCTTTATGATTTATCAGGTTGTAAATTGTAGTGTCGACTGAGACACCATAGCAAGTCTCATACTATAAATGGTGGTACCAACTATGACACCTATTATAAGTCACAAGCCACAAATTGATGTCGACTGGGGCACCCATACTAATTTTCTAATTATATGTTGTAGCATGGACCAGGACAGTTATAGCAAGTCCCAAACTATGATATATATTATAAGTCCACGTTTTACTAATGTCGACTGAGAGATTCTTAAAGAGTGCAAGTCATACCTGGTATTGTCGATCGGGATGTCCTCGCCAAAATCTTCATTTGGGCACGTCGATTGGGACACTGTCTTCATGCCAAGTGCTTGTTCCTTATAGAAATCCATAAGAGACAACTTAATCACGTAGTATGAAGCTGAAGGCAATCCATGCGTTCTTAGGAAGATGACAATCATTTCACATGTAGTAAGAGGTTGATGACAATCAGCCCATGGATCATTATGTGTGAAAGGGTCGTAGATAGAGATGTCTTTGCTTGTTAAGAACCGCTAGGGCCCCACGGTGGGCGCCAAACTGTAGACGCTGATTTTCGCTCCAGGTCTACAATTGAGATTTTGTATAGGGGCACTGGCGATCCTGCAAAACAAAGATGTAGAGTGAGCGGGAGTGCTGCCCACCGGTGTGGTGGGTGCCGGGGGCACTCCGACGCCCAAGTCAGTTAGGGAAGACGAGCTGTAAGTAATGGAATAGCAAGGCTAGAGACTACCTTGATCCCCATGTGATGCCGTGAGGGCGGTAGGATGGTGATTATATGAATTCTGGAGAGTATGTTCTCCCCCCTATCCTCATGGAGCCTTCTTTCTTATATACCTATCTGTGGGTGTGCACTTGATTACTCGTCTGTTGAGTCTTGATAACGGTCGACTTTATGAGGGATATTCACTGCATTTGCCCGTTGTAGGCTGGAACTGTCGAATTTATGTATGGGGTTTACGAACTTAGGAGTTACGTGGGCCGGCCTCTGGATAGTCCTTCGGTTATGGGTGTTGGTGTTCATCGGGCCTGGGCCGATATTATGTCTTTGGGGTTTGATTAGGGGGCTTCAGGGGTGCGTCCAGTATTGGGTCTGAAGAAAAATGATGAAACTACCCCTGGACCAAATTTGGCCCAAACAAGTTTCAAGACTTTTTATGCATTTCGGTAGAAGCTCCAAGCCTTCTTGAATGTTTCCAACACTTGGGTGAGTTTCCCTATCACCTTGATTCACTCATTTAAGTGCTAGCTTGAACAAATTGAAAGAAAATTTTTCCCCTCCAAGGTCATGGTTCACGATTTTGAGAGAGAAGAGGGAATATTGTTTTTCAAGTTCTAAACTTGTTACCAAATGTTGAATTCTAAAATTAACTTAAGTGTGTTGTGTAAGTTAAATGAATTATATTTAATAAATCCAACCACCTGCATCACACTTATGACTACTTGATGTAAGTCAAATGTCAAGTTGATGTAAGTTGGTGGGCCCCACTTTAAATTCAAAATTCAAGTGGGTTTGCTCAACACACTTCAGGCTCGGTTTCGTTTAATCCGATTAAACGAATTTTCCGTCGCAACGTAATTAAATCTAATTTAATTAAATAATAATGCCTAGCAAAATTATTACGGAAGTCGCTCGCGAATTAATTCCAAATTAATTTGTTCGCTTGAATTAAAATCCAATTTTAATTCCGCATTGAAATCTAATTTCAATTAATATATCAAATATACTATTTTAGCCCAATTAAATAAATTAAACAGAAAAATCCAATTTAACTATTAAATTTACTTTACCGATTAATTCTAAATTAATCGCGTTATCTCTTCTCGACGAATTTAATCCCAGATAAATTCTCGACGTAATTATTCCCAGATTAATTCTTTCTCTTTTAATTAATCCCAGATTAATTCATTGTCGTAATTAATCCCAGATTAATTTTCTCTTTCATAATTAATCCCAGATTAATTTTCTGTTCGAGTCAAATCTCAACGGTGAATATTCGGGAAGCGACCCAAGAGATCTATGGATATGTTGGCAGTAAATACGGTCATCAGACTATCCGAATACGTGCGTACCCGGTACCACGTTCTTATCGATTTACAAGACATGATTGGCTTCTAGCAAAGCACCGTGCCTACCCAATTCTCCAGAAATATTTTGTAAATGAATATGTAATCTTTGTCAGGCGTAGCATACGTAATATTGCGTATAACGATCCAGTATCGGATGACACATGTTAGGCCTGGGGCTGGAATTGTGTCTGCCCCATACGAAGCATATATCGGATCTCTGATAACTAGTCTCTATAATCAGATAATCATGACCTAGTCATATTATCTTGATGACTGCAGTACTTAAGAGTACTAGTTCCGTATCCTACATTATCATCATCTCCATATGACTGAAGTGATACTTCCATCTTGACATCACACCCAATACACTACGATTCTCAGTATACCCAGAAGAGGCGTACACAGAACCTGTTAAAGCCTCGGACGACCAAAACCAAAGTATACTGATTGTCGCAAGTATTAGCGAAGCAAGTCTCAGGTTAAGACCAAATACATCTACCCTGATTCGGATTCCCATAGACACATAGTCATACTACCAATGGGATTCCAAGGGGTCTATCCAGAGCGAAGCTGTTTCTGTACCATCGATAAACATAACCTCCTATTACAATTGCATGAGTATCCAATACCCAAATATATGAGAACTATGCCATTATGCCTCCATAATGCGCACAAGTGCAATACTAGTCTATTCCGCATTATCGATGTCCAGTCTCGATAATACTACGACTAGGGATATTTAATGATTAAACCTTAGTGGATTAATATTGTCTCATATCTTATTAATCTGGTACTAATCATATGGACTTTTATAATTTATATATCCAGGTAATTCAATTACAAATGATAAAAGAGCAATTTCCTTTGTCACATAGTTAATTTGTACAACAACGCCATGTTATGTACAAATAGTGATGCTATGGGTCATAATTGTCCAACAATCTCCCACTTGGCCTATAGCCAATCACTCAAGTGTCTAACACCTTATTATGTACGGGTTGCTCAAATTTCTGCTAAGAAACAGCTTTCGTCATTGGATTTTCAAGGTTACCATCTGATGCAATTTATTCGATCATCACATCGCCATGATGTATGATCGAACGAATCAGATGAATTAGTCGAAGTACATACTTGGATCATTGATGAGACCGTGGTTCCTTAGCCTGTGTTGTAGCCTAGCTCAGCTGCTAACAGAACTACTCCTAATCCAATTAGGATTATATAGATCCAAAATACTTCTATTGCCGCCTCAGCTGCAGCAATGTTCCGCTTTTATTATTTATTCGGCAATAGTATCTTGCTTGGAAGATTTCCAGCTCACTGTTCCGTTATTCAAACTAAATATGTACCCTTATTGCGACTTAAAATCGTCTTTGTCGGTTTGGAAACTTGCAACGGTGAACCTAGTCACCTCAAGTTCTCATTTCCCCATATTTCCAGAAAGCATCCTTAGTTCGTCCAAGATACTCAAAGATGTTCTATAGATCAATCCAGTGACCATCACCTAGATTGGCCTTAAAAGCGTCTACATATGGTCAAAGCATATGAGACATCAGGTCATATAGATTTCAAAAACGTACAAACTCTGGGAGGGTTGTCAGCAGCTTTCTAGATCTATCCCAGTAGATCTTTATTCCTAGAATAAACCCTGCTTCTCCCAGGTATTCCATGGAGAATTTAAATGAAAGCCAAGCTTTCACCGAATATACTATGGGAATGTTATTGCTAAGAAATAATACATCATCAACTTATAGGACATTTATTGTCAGTGCGCTCCCACTAACCTTCTTCTATACACAAGAATCATATTCATTTTGAATGAAATCATATACCGTTATGATCTCATCAAAACGTTGGTTCCAAGAACGCTATGCTTGCTTCAATCCATAAATGGATCGATTTAACTTGTAAACCTTGTTTGCATGTTCGGCACGACAAAACCGTCAGGATGTTGTAAACATCCTCCAAAAGGTTTCTGTTTAAGGAAAGCGGTTTTTGACGTTCAGCTGCCATTTTTCATAAACGAAATATGCAGCATTAGCAAGCATTATCCAAATGGATTTAATCATGGCAACAGGTGAAAAAATTTCATCGTAGTCGACACTAGGTCGTTGACGATACCCTTTCTGTACAAGCCTAGATGTGTACATTTGTATGTTTCCATCCATGTATGTCTTCCTTGAAGACTCATTTGTTACCAATAGGCACAATGCCTTCTGGTATGTCAACCAGTGTCCAAACATAGTTGGTATACATGGAATCCATTTCGGACTTCATGGCACTTTGCCATATAGTGGATTCGATACCTCGTATCACTTCCTCATACATAGTTGGTTCAGTATCCTCAATAAGACTAATGTCTACATGAGGTTAGATCAGAAACCCATACATCTTAGGTTGTTTTCTGACTCTCTCTGACCTACGCGGTTCTTGTGTATTCGAAGATTATTGGTACAGTTTCATCCCTAATGAACTGTTGGTGTTCCGTGAGGACTCGGTGCCTGGAACAGTATTACTCCGATTTTCATCGAGTTTTACTTTCCTCCCACTTACCACTGCATATAGGAATTCCTCTTAGGAAAACCGCATGGAGAGCAACAATTACATTGTTCTCTTGTGAGTTGTATAAGTACTTTACTTTGGTTTCCCTAGGACAGCCTACAAATAGGCACTTATCTGATTTGGGTTCTAGTTTGGTACCATCCAAACATTTAGCATATGCCCAGCATTCCCAAATCTTCAGGAATGAGAAACCTGGTTTCATTCTTGTTCATATCTAATATGAAATCTGTCTAACAGATTTTCATGGAACTTTATTCAAAATAAGTATTGCACTGTTTAATGCGTATCCTCAGAAGGAAATTGGTAGCTCAGAGCGACTCATCATTAACCTTACTATGTCCAACAAAGTTCGGTTTCTCTGTTCGGACACACCGTCAAATTGAGGTGTTCTGGGAGGAGTCCACTATGAAAGAATACCACACTCTTTCAAATAATCGAGAAACTTATTGCTTAAGTATTTCCACCATGGTCCAATCGTGATGTTTTAATACTTTTGCCGGTCTGTTTTTATACTTCGTGTCGAAACTCTTTGAATTACTCAAGAGTTTCTGACTTGTGTTTCATAAGATACACATAACCGTAACGCGATGCCACATCCGTAAAGGTTACGAAGTATTCATATCCACCTCTAGCCTAGCTAGACATGGGCCCACTTACGTCACTATGAACGAGGGCTAACAGATCGGTGGCACTTGCACTTTTACCAAGTAAAAGGTATCTTAGGCACTTTGCCTAATAAACTAGATTCGTAGACATCATTTGAATTAAAATCAAATCTGCTCTAGTATCCATTCTTCGAAAGTATGGATATATGAGTCTTGTTTAATGTGTCATAAACAACAATGCCATTTTTAAGTCTCAACAGATTTATTCAGTTTGAGCTTTTGTTTGTCATATTATATGTTTGCGATTTGTTTATATTCAAAATATAAGTACTCGTATTCACATCTAATGTGTTTATCTCAATATCATCTTTATAAATAAAACACTTAGTGTTCTAGAATATAAAGGTATACCCGCAACAGGTTAAACTAGATACCGAGATAATATTCCTAGTCAAACTAGATACATTATAATAGTCTCCTAATTTAAGTACATGCCCAAAGAGCAGTTCCAAAACTTAGGTTCCCACAGCCAAAACAGCGACTCTCGTCCCGTTTCCGACTCACGATCTCAACTGAAGCCAGTCTCTTGCTAATCAGCAGATCCCGCACATCAGTACATATATTTATGTACCACATCCAGCATCTAAAATCCAATTTTAAAACCAGCAGTGGACATGTTTATAACAAACATACCTGAATTCTGAGCCTTGCCCGTCTTCACTTCCTTCATGTCTGCCTTGTCCATACGGTAGTCACGCTTCCAGTGACTCTATTTGCCACAGTTTAGGCAGACATCTTGGGATATGTCATTTGTCTTCCCAGAAGACTGTGACAATTTAGCCTTGCCCTTTTCTTCACACCCCCAGAAGCCTTCGGCCAAGCCTTGGCCTTCTAGGATGTCGAAGTAAGATGCGCATTGCGCTTCTTGCCCTTTTGTAAGCTCTGGCTCTGTCTCCTTGAGCATAGCCATTAACTCTCCAAGAGTTTTCTATTGCAATTAATACTTCTAATATCTAAAAATAGATCTATGAAGATCCTTCAATTTCAATGTCATACTATAAGGATCTAATCCTTAGTTCTGACTAAGAAATTAAGGAGTCATTGCGGCAAGCATAATTAATAGATTGAGCACTAAAGTTATCATCACCATGAGTCTTCCAAAGCTCATGCTCCACTAATTGCTCAACTCTGGGCTCAGGCCCGAGATGTCACTCTATCAAATAAAGTAACTTCTTGACTCCCAGGACTATCCTGAGGTTATATTCTCAATTTGAAAATTGAAGCCGCTTAAAGACATTTTCACCCAGGATTATGTTTTAAACATTAATCTTTCAGTTATCTTGATTCCAATAGTCCAACTATCCAATCAACGATTTTGGGTACAATCGAATATAATTATTTCTATAGTCTAACTATATAATCAACTACTATTTGATTAGTTATATTCAAATATATTGATTACTATAATCCAATTATATAATCAACTATAATGAAGTAGTTTGAATACAGTCCAACTATTTAATTAAAACAACAATTGAATATAAGTCCAACTAATATATATAAATTTTTAATGATGAAAAATGAAATGAGCGCGTATTGGCAAGTATCTAAACGAAATTGCAAATTTAATACTTGTCTCCCACTATTTTTCGGCGAGCCTCTAACCCTCAGTGGAGTACTCGGGAAACCTAGTTTCCTAGTGGGCTAGGATCCCATTAAATAACACACAACATTGACTTTGGCCAACAAGTTATATGAACTTAACTAGGTAGACCTCTAAGATCAATTGGATCTCATCCAATTCCTAGATCCAGTAGATGGACCTCCAAGTCCGAAACATATATCCAATATATGCCAATATATCTGATATATTCCCTAACCTTTTTCCTCTGAATCAACTAAGCTTTGGCTTTGGCTCAACAAGCTTAATGAAACCAGTTAAGCGTGACCCATTGACAGTGGGAAAGCTTCGTAATCGAGGTCGATGAACAAGAAGTGACCTTGACTTTGGCCAACAAATCACAACTTGCCCAGGACGTACGATATGGAACAAAGCTTTCATGATTCAAACACATCCGCGATGGACAAAGGTCTTGATTTTGGCCAACAAACCAATATCAATCTGAGATCTTGAGAGAGAATCACTCAATGGAAGGAAAAACGCTTATATAAAATGAGGGTTTTTGTCGCGATTTAGCAACCAACTTATTATCTTTGATTAGGTCTCATCATACACCATTAAACATGCATTCTAAAAGCATAATAAGGCGCGAATAAAATAATAATGATATTCGGATGGATATATACAAATTGTTCCTAGAACAAATCTCTCTATTTCCTCTCTCACGCTAGCACTATTCATACTTCTACCCAATTACATAATACTTCTAAAGAAACCTCATTTACATTGAGGGGAATTGGTGAGAAGAGAAATACAAAGAGAATAGAGATAATAGGCTGGACTCGCAGGTCCAATTTAATAAATTTTAAATTTATTACAACAATTTCCAAAATTGCCCTCACCCTTCTAATATCCATATGATATACATTATTCATACATACATCCAAGTATTCACACAAAGCATGTTATCAATCAATCTAATCCAATTAATTAATCTTTAATTAATGACCATCCAATGTTCAAACAACGATTTGATTTGCGCGAGTCCAACTCGTTTAAGAATAAATACTCAAAGTACATATTCTAATTATATTGAACTACAATTTTAAATCCAATTTAATTTGTTTTCAATACTAATTCTTATTTAATTCCAAATTAAATAATTACACTTTTAATGTGCATTTACGACTTAGATTCTAAATCTAATCTTAATCGGTCTCAAATGCCCAATTAACATCCAATGTCAATTTAATTAAAGTCCAATTGGCTTTTAATTAATTCATAAGGCATGGACTTTGGCAACCAAAGCCCAATAAGGAATCACCATTTGCTATAAAATTAATTTTGGCCCATTAGGCCCAATTAATTATTTAACGACCCATTTATTATATTTGGACTTAATAGTATAGTTTTAGGCCCAATTTGGATACAATCCAATTGTCCTAAACCAACTTGGCCCAACCAAGCCTATTAGGCCCAAATACAACAATTTTAGCCTAATTCCAAATTTAAGCCCAATTAATTAAATTTCAATATTCCAAATATCACAATTTATTTAATTAAAGTGTATACCCATAATTAATTATTTAAATTAACATTTCCAAAACACCAATTTAATTAATTAATCATGCTTAATCTTTTTCAATACATGTCCAACATTATTGAAGCAAAATCAAACTCCAACATGCTTCCACGGCTCACGGCAATCATGAAATAACATTCAATTCCGATTTCAATCCAATTAAACCAACAATTAATATTCATTTCATGCAATTAACATATCCAAATGTTAAATTTTCAAAAAAAAAAATCACCATGAATCCAACCTAGGGTGCATTCGGCCAAGGCTAAAGAAATTGGAGATTTTTAATCTAATCAATTTTTCTCAATTCTTAAGATGTACAAATCCAATTCAACATCATCCAAGCTCAACCAAACCATCAATTTAGGAAAATACCTACTCCAAGCATAAATTCCCAAATTAAAGTCCATGAACCCTAGAATTCCAAATCAAACTTAGGAGGCTCTGATATCATTGTTAGTGTTCCTAGAACATGCCAAGATTGTCTAAGAGTGATTTGTGTGTGAATAAACAAAAGAAAGTTGCGGAAAAACTTACTTTGATTGGATGAGTTTCAAGACTTTTTATACATTTCGGTAGAAGCTTCAAGCTTTCTTGAGTGTTTCCAACACTTGGGTGAGTTTCCCTATCACATTGATTCACTCCTTTAAGTGCTAGCTTGAACAAATTGAAAGAAAATTTTTCCCCTCCAAGGTTCATGGTTCACGATTTTGAGAGAGAATAAGGAATAATGTTTTTCAAGTTCTAAACTTGTTACCAAATGTTGACTTCTAAAATTAACTTAAGTGTGTTGTGTAAGTTAAATGAATTACATTTAATAAATCCAACCACCTTCATCACACTTATGACTACTTGATGTAAGTCAAATGTCAAGTTGATGTAAGTTGGTGAGCCTCACTTTAAATTCAAAATTCAAGTGGGTTTGCTCAACACACTTCGGGCTCGGTTTCGTTTAATCCGATTAAACGAATTTTTCGTCGCAACGTAATTAAATCTAATTTAATTAAATAATAATGCCTAGAAAAATTATTACGCAAGTCGCTCGCGAATTATTCCAAATTAATTTGTTCGCTTGAATTAAAATCCAATTTTAATTCCGCATTAAAATCTAATTTCAATTAATATATCAAATATATTAGTTTAGCCCAATTAATAAATTAAACAGAAAAATCCAATTTAACTATTAATTTACTTTATCGATTAATTCTAAATTAATCGCGTTCTCTCTTCTCGACGAATTTAATTCCAGATAAATTAATCGGCGCAATTAATCCCAGATTAATTCTTTCTCTTTTAATTAATCTCAGATTAATCATTGCCGTAATAATCCCAGATTATTTTCTCTTTCATAATTAATCTCAGATTAATTTTCTGTTCGAGTCAAATCTCAACGGTGAATCTTCAGGAAGCGACCCAAGAGATCTCTGGATATGTTGGCAGTAAATACGGTCATCGGACTATCCGAATACGTGCGTACCCGGTACCACATTCTAACCGATTTACAAGACATGGTTGGCTTCTAGCAAATCACCGTGCCTACCCAATTCTCCGGAAATATTATGTAAAGGAATATGTAATCTTTGTCAGGCGTAGCATACGTAGTATTGCGTATAACGATCTAGTATTGGATGACACATGCTAGGCCTAGGGCTGGAATTGTGTCTGCCCCGTACGAAATATATATCGGATCTCTGGTAACTAGTCTCTAAAATCGGATAATCATGACCTAGTCATATTATCCCGATGACTTCAGTACTTAAGAGTACTAGTTTCGTATCCTACGTGATCATCATCTCCATATGACTGAAGTTATACTTCCATCTTGACATCACACACCCAGTACACTACGATTCTCAGTATACCCAGAAGAGGCGTACACAGAACCTGTTAAAGCCCCGGACGACCAAAACCAAAGTATACTGATTGTCGCAAGTATTAACGATACAAGTCTCAGGTTAAGACCAAATACACCTACCCTGATTCGGATTCTCATAGACATAGTCATACTACTAATGGGATTCCGAGGGGTCTATCGAGAGTGAAGCCGTTTCCGTACCATCGGTAAACATAACCTCCTATTACAATTGCATGAGTATCCAATACCCAAATATATGAGAACTATGTCATTATGCCTCCATAATGCGCACAAGTGCAATACTAGTCTATTCCGCATTATCGATGTCCAGTCTCGATAATACTACGACTATGGATATTTAATGATTAAACCTTAGTGGATTAATATTGTCTCATATCTTATTAATCTGGTACTAATCATATGGACTTTTATCATTTATATATCCAGGTAATCCAATTACAAATGATAAAAGAGCAATTTCCTTTGTCACATAGTTAATTTGTACAACAACGCCATGTTATATACAATAGTGATGTTATGGGTCATAATTGTCCAACAGAAATGATTAAATTGAAGTTGAAGGTAGCTCGAGATAGACAAAAGAGCTACGTATATTTGAAAAAAAAAGGACATTGAGTACCCGTTTGGTGATCAAATTTTCTTGAAGGTTTCGCATTGGAAGAGTGTTATGAGATTTGGCAAGAAATTGAAGTTGAGTACTCGATTTATAGGGTCATGTGAGATTGTGGAGCGAGTTGGGCCCGTTTCTTACAGATTTGCATTGCCGCCAGAGTTGTCAACGATTCACGATGTTTTCCACGTGTTCAAATTGAGGAGGTATAGATCAGATCATTCTCACGTTTTGCAGGAACAACTAGTTGAGTTGAGAGAAGACTTGATTTATGCAGAAGAACCAGTATGAATCATGGCTAAAGAGTTGAGACAGTTGAGAAACAAGACGATTGTGTTAGTGAAAGTCTTATAAGGCAGACACTCGAAAGCGGAAGCTACTTGGGAGCGTAAAGAAGACATATAGAATAAATATCCTCACTTGCTTCTATCCTCAGGTATGTGAATTTCGAGGACGAAATTCTTTTAATAGGGAGAGAGTTGTAACGCCCCAATTTATTCTCTTCATGTTTTAATTTTTTAATTATGGGTGTGTTGGAAATTTAGTGGCTTAATTGTTGGGTTTGTAAAGTTTGAATTAAAAATGATAAATGATTAAGTTGAGAGGAGGGGAGGGGAGGGGATGCAAATGATATTTTCTATGATAGTGTGTAAGAAATCGCATCCATTTTCATTTCCACATGGGCTATCGTGAGAAGAAACAGATGAAGATAGAGAGATGAGAGAAAAGAGAAAGAATAACACCGATTTTTTGGTAAGAAATTTTGTATGATTTTTCTCGATTTCCTGTTGATTCGTAACTTCGATTGATGAATCGTTGACAGCATTGAAACCGAGAGAGGGAGACGAACACTCGGCCACCAGAAAATCCAAATTCGACCGGCGCGTGGTGCTCACGCTCGCCTTAAGCAGCGGCGTGTAAGGCCTACGCGCAGCGTGTGGGAGTCACGCGCCGGACGAAATCTTGCCATCGATGTCTCGAGTCTCCCTCTGTACTGTACCGACCATTCCGAGTAATAACGGACCTCCAAATCTCGATTTTCATGTAATTTATCTTTTATATTCGATTTATGCTTGTAATGTATTTTGGAACGTAAATAGATTTAAAGTGTGATTAATTTACTTGCTTAGACTATATATATGATTTCTTTGTGGTTGGAGGTGACTGACGGATTTAATCGGAGAATATGGTCGAGTAAGAATGTGTCGGGAAGTTATTGTTGGCCCGAGATTTGTGCTAGTGATGTTGAATTGATTTGTGGATGTGTGTATGTTGCGAATCGAATATGAATGTAAGTTTAATGAGTATGAATTGTATAATGGAAGTCGGTATTATAGACGGAACTCTGTCGAAATTTCGTTAGGATATGAGAGCGACTGAGTCACGTTTATTGCATATTCTTACATCTACTCTAGTTAGGATTACGTTCCTTATCGTAAATTTTTTATGTCTCTTTAGGTGATCGTGATACCTTTCGCGGGGACGGTCTTGCTGCGTAGTTCCTTTTTATCGGTAGTTAGCTCACCATGTGCGTGGATAACCTTATAACATTGAATTTTTTTCATAGTATATAGCTATGTATGTTTTCTTAAATGAATTTCAAAATATTGCATTAAATGATTTAGTTTTTAGAAAGTTTATATTTTACTATAAAAGAAAATGGATCGAATATTGATTATGTTTGAAATCGTGGGTTTATAATATATGAGAAAGTCTGCATTGTATTTGAGATATACAAGCATGTGTTTTGGAAATGCCTTTTATGTTATGATGCACTTCGTGTATATATATGTGCCAGATTATTTAACGTGAAATGGGATCTCATGTTGCCAGTTTTGCTCCAGATGCCATATATTACCATGGGGATGCCCCATGTTAGTTTTGCTGATATGTCACGAGTGTGCATATATGTAGATAAATGAACAGTTTTTATTTTATGCAGAGTATTCTTATGTAAAATGAGATTTATAAGAAATGAGATTTATGATTTCCAGAAAACGATTATGAAAGTTTTATACATCATTTTACAAATTTATGTATTTATTATTTTATAAAAGACTTATTCGATCCATCTTGTTGCTTGTTTATCCACGACACTAAACTGTAATCCATTACACTATGTGTGAGCTTACTCTTTTCTTTAATTTTTCAAGTTAAGAAGATTAATAGTCTTTCCTTTTGTCCTTCGCCATTTTCTTCATCATATCATACCGGTAGAAAAGATTGCCAGCAATAGTGTTTTTTTTTATAATGTTTTTTGGATAAAATTCTAAATATGTCTTCAATGTATGAATTATTATTTTGTTATAGACATATAATTTATATTTGATACGTTAATGTATATACATCTTGATGATTATTTTGAGATGAATCAGTGATCCTATATATATATATATATATATATATATGATTATATTGTTACATATCATATTTTAGTTTTATAATCAGGGAATTAGTCCGTTTTACAGGGAATATTCTGTCAGTTTCATGTCTCTATGTTACCCTACCCTATCTAAGAGGATGGGTGTGACAAAAACCTTTGCCGACTCTAAAACCCTCTATCATAATAACCTAAGGCAACTACTCAAGTACACACCAAGGAATGCAGTGCAGTAATAAGACATTATAAAACCCTATGTAAAGAATACTTATTTTATTGTAAAGAAAATAGGTAAAAATATTAATCAATTCTTTCATTTTTTTTAAAAAAAAAAAAAAATTTAACCTGAAAGTAGTAATAAGACATTATAAAAACAATAAGGAAAAAAAATAGGTTCGAGGGAAAGTAGCAATCTCCTCCCTTTATGCAATGCAGTATGATCATTTTTTGAGCCAAAAATTCTATTGCATTTTATTAATTACTAGTAAATTATGATATAATAAGAATAAGAATTATAGGAGTAAAAAGGATAAAATTCATAAATGAACCTTTTCAACCCGTTCATCCCATATTTTCTCCAGAAGTCCTACTATCTTAAAAAAAAAAAGAAACCAGTAAATGTAAGATGTGAAATTTTGAACAGCACCACACCTGGAAACACAAAACGAAATTCCACAACAGGATCAAGATTCAATTCTGAACAATGAATCAACTGTTAGAATTTATCTAATGTGAACCCCACATGAGTCCCATTTACCTCCCTATTGTTGTTCTGATACTCAACACAAACTCAGCTCGGCATTGGATCTTAAATCTTCCAAGAGACCACAATTATAAAATAAATAATAATTAAATATCTCAAACTGTAAATCAAACTAGAACAAGGGCATACTAGTACCAAACCAATCCAACGACCGCAATCGCAACCATGAACTGGACCCAGCTTCTATCTGGGATTTATAAACCATTCTAAAACTCTTCTACAATCCTGTTAAATATTTAGGACTACGCAAATCCAGAAACCAAAAGGGAGGAAAAAAAATGGAATCCAAGGGTTAATCGCATACAGCACAAGCTGTCAGTCTTCCACGGACAGACAATACCTAGTTCATAAAATGCTTCCTCAGCTGCAGAGCTAAGTGCCGTTATTCGACTGCCTCAGGAATCCTAGAGAAAAGGCAAACAAAGTATATCATCAAAATGACAACATCACAGCATAGTCAAAATATCAAATTGCATACAAATTTTACTTAATAATTTCCATCAGGCACATCCTGTATTAGAGCAACTATAATTAAAAAATAAATGATGATGCAAATCGTTGTATTTGGAACAGAACTTCTTTCCTTCTCTTCTCATTGAATTTAGTAGTTATACAGAGATTTCAAAGAGCCTATAAATTCTCAATTAAAATAGTTCCAAGTTCCAACATATGTAGGTTAAATTTGAAGTACTCTTCATTATCCAATAGTTAAATGTGGGTATGAAAATTGTTCTATGGACACTTCAATAACATCTAAATTAAGATATTCCTGCAAAGCCAATATACTCTGCTTCTGTCTCCCAAAAAAAAACAAAAACAAAAACAAAAGACCATTGTTACTACTAAGCAAAGATACTCTGTTCCCCAAGAAGCAAAAAGCATAAGAAATGACACACACTGGTATCAAACGATGCTGCCAGGTCATTCCGGAGTTTCTTTCGTGTCAAAAGAACGATAATCTTAAGAGATGCATATATAATAATATGTTCAATAAAGTATCTTTCTTTCCTAGGCACAACGAAAAACAAATTCTATAGAGTATCAAATAGCTGCTACTAACCATTTCTACCACCAATGGCTACATAGCAAGATATCAGCCACAAATCACTGGCAGTAAATTGCCTGATCAATATGTGGAGGAATCTGCTTAATTTCAGTCCCAAGTTCTTGCTCAATCCTATACCTGTTTGGGGAAAAATGGTAATAAATCAGTTAAACAGTACAACTACAAGTTTGCTTGAAATCCTAGCTAAATATCAACATAACAAATTAATTGAACACATGGAAATTAATTCTCATATTTAAGGAGCAAAAGAACTATACAAGTTAAAACGGTCCTCAAAAGTAATCAAGTTCACAGCTAATCCGAGGTGTCCAAACCTTCCGGATCGACCAACCTGTGTATTAATAAAATATCCATAAGCATTGAAACAGAAACAGCAATATGTGCATTAAGAAAGAAAAAGAGAACTGTATCCAACATACTCTGTGCAGATATGTCTCCGAGTTCTTGGGAAAATCAAAGTTAATGACAACATTCACTGCTTGAATGTCTATACCTCTCGTAAATAAGTCTGCATCAAGCATTAGTCATTAGAATCTGATCAAACATATTTAATAAATTCCCTTAACTATATTTCAAGAAAACCAAAATTATTTTCCAAGATCAGCAGACAGATTTCATTTGACAAATTCATTTATCATTCACTCTTCACCGAAAGAAGCAAACACATTACACACATTGACATGATAAAAGATCACACGTCTCAAATTCATGCTTCAACAATATCAAAAGGAATACCTCAAGCTCTTTCAAAATTAAATGGGCAAAATCAGCAGAATCTTACTTCAAATGGTTTGGGAAACCATACATCCTTAAATGTCTCAAAAAAAGAATCAATGGATACTTTTATTTTTCCATTTTTTTTTCACCTTACACTAAGTCATGAAAATAACATACCAGTACAAACAAGATTCCTGCATGCACCATTGCGGAAGTCATGAAATACTCTGTTGCGATGGTCTTGCAGCATTTTCGCATGAATATAAAAACACGAGTAGCCAAGTTCTGTAATTTTCTTGGCCAATAGTTCAACCCGATTAACCGAATTGCAGAAAATGATCGATTGGTTTATTTGCAGCTGAAAAATAAACCCATTATGATATTCAATTATATATCATATTTATATCAAAGAAAAGAGGAAACCTAACTACTAATTAAATTGAGATCAAACCTTAGAGAAAAGTGTGTTCAGACAGTGAACTTTCTGTCTTTCTTCAACAAAAGCATAAAATTGAGTAATTCCCTTGAGAGTAAGTTCATCCATCAGATTAATAACATATGGTTTACGAAGATATCTATCTTTAAAGTCCTTGACGGTCACAGGGAAAGTAGCTGAGAACATTAAAATTTGACGAGTTGCAGGAAGAAAACGAATAAGCTGCTCTACCGAAGGTTGGAACTCTGGTGACAAAAGCTTATCAGCCTGAATGCAAAGACATGCAACATCAGATTCTTGCTGCCAATAAAGTTAAAACAAAGCAAAGCATAAACAACAACAATTAAATATGCAGGAATTGTTAAGAAACTCAACCGCTATTTCATGACAACTCAAACCCAAACCTCTCCACTAAAACATAGTTTATAGGTGATTTGAATTTAGATGTACTCCAGGAGAGGGGGTACCGGTGTTAAGGAATTTCACGATTTAAAGTATATATTTCATGGACTTATATTTCAATAGTATCAAAGACAATGGCTGAATCAACTGGAGGACTGAGAAAGAAAGAACCGCAAGACCAATATTAAAGCCACTGGAGGAGGAAATTTTTTCCTCACGTTCACTATAATGATTGTCAAGTTTTTCTGCGTAAAGTGCGAAAAGGAAGACCTAGATTATCAACAAGTGTTGGACTAGTTACAACCATATGCAAACCACGTAGAAATATCAAGCATTTACCTCATCCATCACAAGCATTGAACAATATTTCAAAATGCAAACACCCTTCCTTGAAAGATCTAGTATTCTTCCGGGAGTTCCAACAAGCAAATGGACAGGTTGATACAAACGCATAATATCATCCTTAAGACTGGTACCCCCAGTGGTCACCATGACTTGAATTTTCAAATGCTTTCCAAGCTCCTTACAGACTTGCGATGTCTGAAGAGCCAATTCTCGTGTTGGAACAAGGATAACAACTGCATGAAGAAAACATCAAATAAAGCAAACGAAAAGAATACGAAATAGACAATTATCATAGCAGATTCCAATGTGTAATGACATCAAAAAAATTGTGCTATAGCTATAGCAAATTTTAGGGAGGATAGATAATTGTGAATGCAACCAACTTGTATCTATGCACAATTATAAAAAAAGTGGTATAAGTAGTTACTAATAGAGCAATTTTTTTCCAGAGAGGTTTTCCAAAACCGCATATAGAATTGAGTTTTAAGAGAGATATTTCAAAAGAGAGCAATTTTTTGGGTTCCACGAACTTGTTCAAAGAGATTTTTATCTTGCTACTTTTTAGTAATAAATAATATAAACTCTTTTTATTGCCCTAACTGGCATTTATCACTTGTATTTATGCAGCACAATTCCACAAAAATCCATGTTTTCCATTCTAAGTTAACAGAATTAAATTATGACTCCATAACATTCTCTTCATTGGAAAATAATTCCGTAGATGCGACAAAAAAGCTATTCTAATAACAAAATTCAACTTAAACATTAAAAATAGCCATTAGGCGCATTACTATTAGATCAGGCCTATGATCGCCCAACAACTAAAGCAGCCATGTCAGAGACCAAACCTTGTATCACATTGTTATCTGAGTCAATCTTTTCCAATGCCGGAATGCAAAATGCAGCAGTCTTCCCAGTCCCATTCTTAGCTCTAGCAAGAATATCACTACCAGTTAAAGCGATAGGAATACTTTCTTCCTGAATAGGTGATGGCCTTTCAAACCCTTTTTCGAATATTCCCATAAGTAGCTCACGTTTCAGAAAATAGTCCTCAAATTCATTTCCTTTCGTGGCTGTTACATCCTGCAACGCAACAAGATATGAGGATCAAATTAATGTTATTAAATGGCAACATTTCCTAACAAAATAAATTCAGCTATCCCACTC
This sequence comes from Zanthoxylum bungeanum, assembly GCA_019454045.1. NCBI lineage: Eukaryota > Viridiplantae > Streptophyta > Magnoliopsida > Sapindales > Rutaceae > Zanthoxylum > Zanthoxylum bungeanum. The sequence continues at coordinate 38,730 of SKCR01049167.1, forward strand.
TGTGGAAAATAAGAGTTGACAACAATAAGAGAGTTTAGGGATATATTCTGACACACATCAAGTAAAACAACTCCTAGAATCTCCAATAATATACAATGTTCTCATTCATTAATAGTTTTATGTATTTCCAGGACAGCCAGACTTGTTGTCTAACATAATATAAAGCAGGAATGAAACCCCTCACACCATACATAGAAACCAATTAAAGTAATGGTAAGATTCCATCTGTGTGTGCAACAAAGGACATCTACCAATATCAACACATTTAGTGTCAACTACAAGAAAAAAAATTAAATATAGTGTTTTTCTATAATTCAGACATCCAGATTCTTACTAAAATCGGGACATCGAATGTGAGCACTTTTCACTGCAGAAAAGCCATCAAATTCAGTTGGTATAAGTATAACTATTTCATTCGGATAGTTAACTGTTGAATATATAAAGAAAAACTATTCAAAAAGTGCCAGCCTTGGTTGGTTGACATGCTGAAGAGTTATACGTGAAATCTTAAAAGTGAGATAGCAGAATGATGATGAAATCAATTATGTTGTGCGCTTTAGACACGTTGGCACATGGCAGTGCATTTTGAGCCATTTGATCTCATCCAACAATGCAAAAGTTGCGTCTGTTTCACATAATAGAAAAACTCTCTCCCCTTTGAATCAATGTCAAAGCGCTGAACATATTGATTGATAACTCAGCACCCAAGAAAAATGGGGAAAAATCTTGTAATCAACCACATCCTTTTCGCCTACATAAGCAACATCATTAACATGAAACCCGCTAGTTTGTTATCAAGATCATTAGTCAGAAGAGTGAGTGACAAAAATAAAGGCCCTATCAGATGCTGCATTGAAGATCATTAGATTGCGAAGATAACTAATAAAGAGACCCGATGATGCAGTTTCTTAAAGTCATACTAGTCCCAATTGATAGAGAATTTACCACAATATAAACTCATGAACCATTGATCTTTCTT